>PVIR01004039.1:44681-82918 GCA_004026965.1 Petromus typicus
AACTCACATCACAATCCTCCTGCCTCTGCCTCCCGAGTGCTGGGATGACAGGCGTGAGCCACCACGCCCGGCACTGTGGTATGTGGTACTGGTTGCTGCTGGCTGTGGGTCTCCACACCCAGTATCGTTATGTGGTTACCGGGGAATCGAACCCGGGTCCTTGTGCTTGCAAGACAGGCGCCGGAACCACTGAGCTAACTCCCCGGCCCCAGCAGCTGTGAATTCTTAAGGGAGGAGCCCAGGCCGACTGTTACTTCTATACAATCGTACCTGCCAGGTTCCGATCCTTGTGGGCTTCCCGATGACAACGGCCTAGAAGAGGGAGTCCACTTGGGAAATGGGTGGAGTTATCGGGAAACATTTCCTGGAGGTGCAGTTCCAAGAAGAAAAGGAACCTTTTGAGCATAACCCAAACCGAAGACTACAAACTCTTCTGTGAAGACCTGGTAAGTACTGAGAACCAGAGTCATCCTAGGGGCTAATTCCTCTTTTCAGTCTTGACCAAAATTAGGAGCAAAAGCGGAGACACAGTGGGTCTCTAGGGCTCAGTCTTGGAGATTGGTCGCCGACTCCACCACGTGCCTCGTCCACGTGCTATGATCCTTTCACTCAGGAATCTGCTTCCCACAGAAGCTCCTCAGCATCTTTATCACAGCCAAGAATCTCAGTTCCAATGACAAAACTCTTATTAACCACGTATTTGCACCTCATTCCAGGCCAGACACAGCTAAGTTCTTTCCAGACATCACATCTGGCTACCAAAAGAACCATCTTTCAGTTGCATTGATGACAATCTTGCATTTCAAACTTATGTACTGTTTGCTACAATCAGAACAAAAGAAGCACCAAAACACTAGTTGGCACAGGATAAAGGATAGAGAATATTACCATGTGTTACTGACAGAGCCACCGTGTCGAGAGCCCAGGATAACAGAGCTAACAGGTGGGGCAGGGCATAAACTCCACCCTGTTTGGTGCCAAAGTCCATCCGCCTATAAGTAGTCTTCAATCCTTAGGAACACAAGCTTCCTCAAGAACATACAGCCAGTTAAAGCTGGAGTAGGGCCAACTCCGTGTTGACTGAGTAGTAAAGCCTAAGCCTACGCCTTCTCTGTAGTCCCTCATACCCTCTATAAAACTTTCCTCTTCTGAATTCCCTGGCATTAAAGTTTTCTAATTCTGCTCCTCTTTGTCTCTGCCTGTCTGTCTGTCTCACTGTTGACCCATGCTACTGTCACTGCCTGGGTTTCCAACTAGTCTCCCTGTTGTACTCTCTTAGTTCTCCAGTCTTTTTCCTTACAACCACCCAAGTGTCTTCCTAAAAGTCCCTTTACCATTACAGTGAACACTTTTAGTTGCTTTGGCACCATGCTTCCAGTTCTCTTCATAGATCCCCAATGTGAATCTTCATCTACTAGTATTCTCCATACAGTCCATTTGCTCAAAGAGAAGTTGACTGGTCTGCTAAGTCTTACAGGAACATCCCACCTTGCCACTGATTGGTGCAGAAATGGGCCCATGATCCAACTTTGATGAAGAGGCAAAGCTTATCACAGGCTTTAAAAACATTCTTTTCTCTTGAAAGTCACAGAAATCCATTCATATTTTATATGTACACAAGGAAACATGCAGCCATCTTAACATCTCAAAGATATCAGCCTTTAAAAGCCAACATTGTACAAAAAGAAGAGCAGAATGAAAAACTCAGTTCCTTGGTGAGCTCGCTGAATTGATCTACCTACCTAAATGCCCAGTTTGCTTCTCGGTTTCTTGGAATACGAACCAATTAAAATCTATAAAACCACAAGAATTAGATTTTCTTCTTGGAGCCTGAGGTTTGCATTTTGAGAAAAAACCTAAGTGATTATAAATAAACTCAATTTCTCAGCAAGGCACTGAAGTTTCCAATAAGGTCCAGATTAAAAGATGATTTCTAGATTGTTAAAATCAACTTTTGTGTGTGTGGTGCTAAGAATCAAACCTAAGGGTTTACACATACTAAGGAAGTTACGGGAGCCAAGGATTTAGTTCAGTGGCTCTGCTTCCTGCCTTGCAAGCACAAGGTCATGAGTTTGATCCCTGGTACCTCAAAAAAAAAGGAAGTTACCACTGAGCCACACCACAGCACTCCTTTGTATACCATTACATGTTGCTTGCACATTTGTGTACAAGTCTAGGTCCTCCAAGAAGCCTTTGTCAGCTATATTCGGCAGCTGGTGAGCTGGAAGAAGCTTGCTGAGGCTGCCATAGAATTTATCACTCATTCTCTCTGGGCTGATTCCTAACTGTTATTACATAGGAATCACTTTCTTACTGGATAGTAAACTCCTTAAGGCAGGACCTATGTTCATCTTTTTTTTTTTTTACTGTGTGTGTCTTAGTTACCTCACTGGTCGCTGGAACAAAATACCTGACACCCACAACTGAAAGGAGCAGGCTTTCTTTTGGGTCCTATTTCAGCCCATAGTTGTTTGGCTTCAAGAATCTCCCAGTCTTAACGACAGAAGTCATAGTTATCTTTTATTTGCAACTTAATCTCTGCCAGACCCAGCTACATTCTTTAAAAACAGCACATTTAGTTCCCACAAGAATCATCATGGATGGTGGAGGATAGCTCCCAGGATGGTGGGCAGAAAGCAGAGAGAAGGGAAAAGCAAAGCCAGAGAGGTTCAGGAAACGCTTCCATGTTGTGCTTTAGTGATCAGCCTTTTCTGACCAGGTTTCGGTCCTAACACCAAGCCGGCTCGCCCAATCACTTTCCACAAGCTTTAGAGGAACATCCAGATAGAAACCATAACATTCCACCCCGCACCCCAAGACGCAAGCACATCTATATGCAAAATGCACTGTCTTCCCCTCTAAGCATTCCTAAAGTCAGAGGAGTTCTAGCACGGCTGGAGACCAAAGTCTCCTCTGAGACTTAAGGCAAATTCTTATTGCGGAGCTGCTGCAACACTGAAAGGAGTTAAACACTGGCGAGATACAATGCACAGGATAAACAGCATTTCCCAAGGCAGGCTCCCGGTGGAATACTGCTGTTAGGGAACTCTGGAACGTGTTGTCTTAGATCTCTGTATTTACAATTCCCTACAAAAAGAACAAGGAGACTGTCTCACCATGAGCCATGAAACCTTGCTTCTAGGAGGTGTAAGACACTGTTCCATGATTGATCTACTTTTAAAAAGTACTTCTAGACTGATTCCTTTGGTTATTGAACCTCGGCAGGCCAATATCCTCACACACACGAAAGTTCAATTTTGAAATTTCGGTGCCAGCAAGCGACCTAGTGCAGCATGTGCTCACTCAGGTCTCCTTTTTCAGAAATCCAATCCTAAGATAATAGGGGATTTGGAGCTAACTTTATAATGCGCTCTGGTTCTTAACAGGAGAGACAATTTTCTCTAGTACGATACACTCTGTCTTGTTTCAACTCTCAGTTTTAGGTGATATGAGGATGGATTTTTGAGATACGTTTGCAGGTAAAAAGAAAGATTATTCGTAGTCCTTCTGAGGAGAGAGTAGGATTAGAAAAATATGTGATTATTAAGGCATAATTCGCATTATAGGGTAACAAAAAAATTCAGATATTGGTATTTTGGCATATAACTTCTATATAATGTTCAGTGTACTGTTAATTATGTCAGTATCTATGCTTAAGATCTAATGATGCTGATTATATTAGGTATAATAATTATATTATTTTTAATAATAGAAACAGTTACATCTATTGTGATAGGGGCCAATAAGGAGACAGAACGCTACAGAAATTGGGGGAGGGGGCTTTGAATTATTAACTATTTCACAAAAAGTAAACATCAGTGAGAAGCCTGAGAATTCGCTCTTCAAAGCTGAAGTAGGATGAGGAAGGACCTGCTCACAGCTGAGACTCAAGCTCCCCGGAGTGGTCACTGCCCAAGGTGAAACTCCACTGAGCTACCCAGGCCGGAGCTGGTGCTCACTCGCAGGCGAGACTGGCAAGCTGTAGGCCTCCTCTCGGGCCAAGACCCAGCTGGTCTGCAGGACGTTCCTTTGGGTTGCGGTGAGACTGGTGAGCTGGCTGCGGGCCAGACTTCCTGGAACACCACTAGGAAGTCACTGCCTACAGTCCACGGAAATCTCTGTGCACTCACAGAACTCACCAGAACCCCAAGGGGTGGCCACTGACCGCGCAGATATGGAGCCCACCTAGGTGACCACAGAGTCCATCCCGAAGCTGCTGCTGGGAGATGCCATGTGATTCCCATGAGAGCTAGTTAGAGGCCAGCAGGACTCACCTGAGTGGCCCGATCCTGGAGAGGACAGCTGCTCTCAGCGCCCAACAGTTTCCCAGCTGCTCTGGAACTCCAAGCCCAACAGCCTCTGCAGCACAGCTTCTGACAGTCCTGGCGGTGAGCTCCACTGGGCGTCCTGCAGGAGCTGGAGAGCTGGGGAGCTGGAAGCACACCGGAACCGGGACGGGACGCTCGCTCCTGCTCCTCCTCCTGCAGAGTCCCTCTCGCGCCCTCTACTGACAATGTCTAACATCGCACCGGCTGGAAGAGAAACGGTTCGGCATCTTAAGCAGGTGAGGGAGGGTAGATTTGGAGCAGAGGAAATAAATTAACTGACAGTGCTACTGTCAAAGTCACTACTTTATACTGAAATTAGTTCTTCACTCATTTGTCTCTTCCTTAATAGGTGATAAATGTTTCCAGTGTAAGGATAATTTTTATATTTTATTGTGCAGCATAGTTCTGGAATGTATCATGTTTGTCAAACATTTGTCAAAATGTCATCCTGAGTATATAAATATTTCGTCCTCGCTGAAGGACTACTGGCCTGCGGAGCACCAGGTGTGCTCAGATTCAGTCAGTGTAAAGGGAGATCATCAATTTCATTGCTTGCGTATGGGAGGAAAGTGGCAATTGTGGTGAACTGTTTGGGTGTCAGCAAAATCACCATTTCTTATCTGGAATTTTTAGATCACTGGGGACTTTGGATGAGGTTTGCTGCCTGGAAATACTGTACTCCATAAGTTGCTAGGTGAAAATAATCTTTCATCGGAGAAGCAGATTATTGTAGTCAGAAATGTACTGAGGAAACAGGGTTGAGGTTACATCGTAAGCTGAATAATATTCATTTTACAGAGACTTTAGTCAAGTGGAAAAACAATAACATTAAAACTATTCGAGTATATAACAAATTCATTGTGCCTAAGCGTGCATCAACAAGTTCTCTTTCTCTAACATTCTCATCTGAGCACTGTTTCCTCTTACACGGAAGGCATTGTCTGTACTGGGTGAGACTAAGAGATGAAGAAGAGATTAGCGTTATCTTGGTGCATGTTGTGTAATTGAGAAAGCACCAATAAACGCCTCGGGCAGAATCTACATAGAAGGGAGGGGTGACAGAGACAAAGATTTATTTTAAGGGATTTTCCCCTACAACTTGGACAAGGGCAAGTTTGAATTCTACACCAGGCCGCAGGCTGGAATATCGAGGAAGAACTGCTATCTCATTCTGGAGGCAAAACTCCATCTTCCTCTAGGACCTCAGTATTTTCCTTTGACCACCTTTACCTGAGTGGACAGGTCCATTCACAGTAATGAAGGAAATGTGACTGCCTCACGGCCCAATTCTGACTTAAATCATAAGCACATCTAAAAAGTAGCATCTACATTAATTCATCTGCAAATACATGAACTCCACTGGCTACCTGAAGGGACATATCATATAAATTAACCCCATCAGCATATAACGTTGTTAATGAAATCAACATAGCAATAAGACTAAAAGCTGGAGCTGACTAGGGAGAGGAGGGAGGGAGAAAGACAGATTGAAAGAGACTGAGAGACAGGTAAAAACCAATTCAGAAAGAGAGGAGAAGACAGGGAAAGAAAGTATCAATATGATGAAATACATTTAAGCTGTTTAACTGCTTAAGAGATTTTAAAAGTGACTATCTTAGTAATAGTTTAATAGAATCATTTTCTTTCTTTTGTTTTTCTTTTAGATAAAGTGTTTGCTATGCGGTCTAAGCTGGACATGAACTCCTTACAGCCTGAACTGGCCTCAGACTTACAGCAATCCTCCTGCCTCAGCTACCTGAGTGCTGGAATTACAAGCGTGTGCCACCATGCCCAGCATAATTGCTCTATATTTTCAAAAACCTTGTTTTTATAGCTGTAAATTAGTCACCAAATTTACTGTTTCATATAATAAATCATTTTAAGTTTTAGATTATGTAAAATATCTTTTCTTTCTGCATTTCACTCCTTTCTCCTCACTGAATAATTTATTCAGCAATATTTGTAAATTCCCTCCTTGTTTTATCTTAGTCCTTCATTTTGACATAAAATATGAATGACAGTTTATAGGGATGTAAACCGCTTTTGCTCAGCATTTGGGATGTGTTCTTCAATTGCTTTTTTCCCACTACAACTGCTGTGATAAGTGGTTTTTGTGCTTCATTGTCTACCATCTCTGTTTCTGGTATGTGATAATTTGTTTAAATATGCATTTGGTTCTGTTATCCTTTGATTACTTGCTTTGACTCTCAGATCTTGGATTCTTACTTTCAATAAATTCTGAACACTTCCATTTTTATATCACTTTGCTAATCAGCTCCTATTCTCTCTAATGTCTTCTTGTGAATTACAATTATACCTGGGCTGACCTTATTCTATTCTCCAGGACTGCCCATTTCTCTTTCCTTCTATTTTTTGTTGTGTTACTTCCATACAGCTTCTTCAGCAAATCTGCCAGCTCA
The DNA here is from genome assembly GCA_004026965.1 of Petromus typicus. Lineage (NCBI taxonomy): Eukaryota > Metazoa > Chordata > Mammalia > Rodentia > Petromuridae > Petromus > Petromus typicus. The sequence goes on from PVIR01004039.1 coordinate 51,430, forward strand.
CTCATTCTCTATCTTCATATAATCTTTTGTTTAATCCATTTAATAACTTTAAAATCATAATAACTATATATTTTCTATGTAGATTTTCTTTTTAAGTTTTCTCAGTAATTGTCATTTTAACTTATACCTCTCTTGTGTTCTTATGTGTGTAGTACTACCATTTTAATCATTTAAAAATTCTAATTTTATACTTTATGGCCAATAATCTAATACTTGGGGATGTGACCTGACCACACTGGATTTTTTTTCCTGCGTTTTTAAATTTTATTTTGTGAGTTCATCTTCCCAGGTCTTTATGATGGGAATTCCATTACTGGGTATGCAATATCCTGGGATCATGATGAATCTAGGGTCAGTCTCTGTGTCTGTTTATTGTACACAGTTCCTAGGCTACAGAGATAGCAGAAATCCAGTCCTAGAACTTGTTAGATAAAGCTAAAGTTAGAAATTTAGCAGAGATATTTTTGTTTGTCAGTTTTTTTTCAATTAGACCCTTGGCTGAGACTTTGCTTTGTCACCTTCCTATGCCAGGAACAGGTAACGAAAAGGTACCATCCCCCACAGTGGAAGTTCAATTGCTTCTCTTCTCATAGGCCCAGTTCCTCAGATGCTATCCCAGCCAGGATTTATGCTCAGTTAATTTTCAGGCCTCTATTTTATCAAGATGTCTCTAGTTTTTCTAATACTCTTCTTAGAAACTTGAAGGGGTAAACATGCATACATATATATGGAATTTTTAGGCGTTATATATGTTGTATAAATGTATATATAACATACATTCTAATTGTATGCTCTTTATATAATAAATATATATATAAAAGTACGCATAGTCATGCTTGTGTTCAGGTTTCTTTATATTGTGTTACCTAGATTTTCACTTTCTTGACTATACATATTTTTCAGTAATTCTTGTTTTATAATCATTTCTTTGCAATCTACTTGAAGATTTTCCATTAATGTACTGCCTTATTTTCACAATATCTTCAACTTTATTTTTATATGACCTTAAACCACATTAATCTCCCTACTTTTCCAACTCATCAAAAAAATTCATGTTAATTTTGTTGGATAGTTTCAGATAGGGACAAAATTATACACTATGGCAAATAAAAATGGTCTCCAATGAAAGAATAAAAAGCTGTTACTAGATGAATAAACTATGTATTACTGGAATCTTTCCAATTGACTTCATCCAAAGATAACAGTGAATGCAGAAATGATTATGATTGGATAATAGCATGAGTAAATTATTTTGCCCAGGTAAAGTCTTTTATTAAGGAATCCTAATTCTAGCAAGAAAATTGGCATCTATTTTGAAGGCCTGGTGTATAAATTAAGGGTCCTGGATATGTGTCACTCGTCAGTTCTTTGCAATATAAAAACAGTTTAGCTCAGTGCTGGCTGGACCAAAAGAAAATGCGTAACAGCATTTATGGCTCAGGGCAATATAAATGGGTGCCATTTTTCTAAAGAGCAAAAGGTCAATATGTAATAAGATCTTAAAAGTATATTTATATCATTTGACAAAAGAATTCTATTTCTGATTCAATAACTTTCTTTTTCACTCATCTATCTAGTTCTTGTTTGTCCTTGTTCATAGACCTGTGGACTTTAGGGAGCCAATTATTTGTGAAGCACTATGACTATTCTATGAAAAAAAAAACAATTTAGATCTGGTTCTTTCCCTTGAGAAGTCACAAGCCTGTCTAATTCACTTCCTCCTCTACCTTCGCATTCCCACCTGTCTCTCCAAAGAAGTGTGATATCTGCAAAGTTACTTAAAACATGATCATTTATCACAAAAAATTTTCCACATATGCTTCTACAACCTTAGTGTAAAGGAATACAGTATTAGCAAGAAAATGAATATAGAAATTATATTTCTCTCACGAAGAAATGATATAAACTATAATTAACTTCTAGCCTTAAGTATTTGATATGAATAGAAGAAGCTATAGAAGAAAATGATTTCTTCCTTTTTTACAGTACAGAAAATTGAACCCAGGGCTCTGGACCTGGGTTACATCTGTAGTCATGATTATCATCATCATTATAATCATCATTGGCATCATTATTAGTTATTATATTTTTGAAACAGGACCTTGCTAAATTTCCCAGGCTGCTTAGAACTTGGGAGCTTCTTGCCTTAGCCTCCCAAGTAGCTTTACTTACAAGCACACAAGGAACACACAGCTGTTTACTGATTTTGAATTTACAAATTAAATTTTACATATTTTTCACATGCAATGTGTATACACTGGTATAGCTAAAGCAGACTAATTAATATCGGTATTTCTTCACATATTCATCACTTCCTAAGACATTTTCAAGAGTATAATACACTGTTACCAGTGACAATCTCCTCATTGTAACACAGGAAAAATAACTGTTCTGCATTGAAGGACAGGTGATACACCAGACTGTGAAATATGGTCAAACCTCCATCCTGTGTGCTCGCTGCTGTGGCATAATAGCCAGGGAAGCTGAAACCAGCACACATTCTTCAGCTGAGTGGTCAAAGTTCAGGATGATCTCACGAGTCAGTCTTTCCAAAGAAAGGAAGTACGTAAAGAAAACTTCCAGAAATGTAAGGAAAATTTGTGCTTTAACTGAATACTAATGTGATTGTACACGGGAGACTATTCCATAGGGTCAGACACAAAAGTAGGTTTCAAGGAGGAAACAGTAACTGAGAACATGAAAAAACAAATGACCCTCAGAGTGCAGAGAGGCAGAATGTGTTAAAGGATCCTTACTCCAACAGAGAGAGGATAGGAGACTGGAAGGAATATCCTTTAGAAGTGAAGAAAAGTTGGTCATAGAATAGACTACATTAGACCCAACTACAGTAACTTAAAAACAAATTACAAAAGTAGCAAAGTCATCACAAAAACAGCAAAATGGATTTTATTGCCTCGCCTCAAAAATTTCTAAACTGTTTTAAAATACAACAACAAAATCTAGCAATCCACAATATAAAATTTCCAACATTCAGCACCCCATCATAAATTACTAGAAATGAGAAAGAAGGGAAATGTAACCTACAGGAAAATCAACTACTATGAGCAGATGATGGACTTGCATAAGATAATATCAAATATCTACTATGAAAGTGGACCACAGCAGACCCAGAAAAAGTAGAAGGCTCATGAACAGACACCACTGAAAATGAAGTGCATAGAGATAAGCAATGGAAAAGGATAAAGAGAATAGTGACATATGGAAAAGTATCAGTTAATCTGAAATAAACAGTTTCAGAAAGCAGGAAGTGAACAGAAAAAATACCACAAAATTTTCCATATGTCCTCCAAGTGCCATCATGTCACTCAAATATACATCGTGTGAACTGCATTAAACTTTCTTTCGCTACTCCTGACATGAGCCATTCTTAAAATGTGACTAATTAAAGAATATAAGCACTACAGTAATCCAGTTTGGTTTTAGAACTAACAAAACACAAATTATGAGAAGATCCTGATTTAAGAATGTAAACACATAGTGTTTCTTCCTTGAAATAAATGCAAGATAAATAAACTGCATGTAATGATTGTATAATATTGTATGAAGTATGGAACATCTTCATTTTCTTACCTACTCAGATGTCACCAGCCCAAGCAACAACAAATTCAAATTTGTACATCGATGACAAAATTCAATTTTCTTCACCTTTCTCCAATTGTATAAAAGCCATGTTTGATGTGTTTTTAAAATAAGATATTTTGGTTCACAAAGGGAGAATATAATTTATTTAGTGATTTGGCAGCTGGAATTTACTCTTCATTTAGCAGTTCAAAATGGCTTAGAAACTGGTCCCAAGTTACCAAATCAAAGCCATCATTTAAGTAAGTGTGGACTCCTTAACTTATCCGGAGGACCCCGCAGGCCTTCCTGATACCCATCTTTTCTGCCTCACTGGGATCATTTGGGAAGCAACAGTGCAGACAAATGACCCTAAGGTCACTGCAGGAAGTAAAAGAAATGAGAAAAGACCAAGGCAAGGAAAGAAGATGATCTCTCATCAGCAACTAGTATCCAATTCACCTTCATGAACCACTGAAAAGAGTAGACAGGGATAGTTACATAGTCAGCTAGAAAAAGGCTGGCAAATTATTTTTATGCAAATAGGGAGTGATAATGAGTTGTTTGTTTACTTCTGTTGTTCTTTTTCCTAAACAAGATGCACAATTTCAGCATGTGGAAGCAACTGTGATACAGTCCACTGGGTATGAGCCTGAAGTAGCACCTTCCCATTGAAAACACTCCAGCCTCGTGTTCTCTGTAATAGAACAGTTTTCTTTTAGTGCATATAACAGGGGAGAATATGGCCGCTGTCAGGAGCGATGCCCCAGATGCTTTTGCTCAAGTACTTCCTCACAGCCCTGGGTCACTTGAGTATCACAACCTTGTAAATGTTCTCACTCCTTTGTCACTCTTCTTTCTGCTTATCTTCTACCTACTTTCTACTTACTTCTATTGTCATCTTTTTAAGTATTTACACATACTGTCACTTGGAATAATGTTTCTCATTAAAAATTTAAATTTTTTGACATTTTGTACGTATTAAGCATTAAAGGTGTGTAGGCTCTGAGTGTAATAATTCTGGTTCAGATTTAGGACAGAAGAAGATGGTTTTGATTTTGACATTCAAGAACATTTTTATCAGTAGAGTACTAAAAGGTGTGTAATTATATTAATTAGGATTTTTAGTTCAGTATGAAAAAATATCAGAAGCACACACAACAGTGAAAAGCACCAGCTTAGTTCAAATAAACCTCACTTTAATCTGAGTCGCCCCTCTCCCCACTGTGACATAGAACAATTGACTTAACCTTAAAACTCTGAATTTCCTCGTCAGTGGATATAATCACAATCACTCGGTATAGAGACACAAGAATTAAATAAAATAATCCATGTAAAGTGCCTGGACCAGTGCCTTGAAGCACAAGACAGGCGTTTCACCATGGTCATCGATCCCACTGTTTCATTGGCATTATCACTTATTTTAACTGCCTCTCACTTTCTTTTCTATAATTAAGTACTAAGGCCCCACAATAGAAATGTGGATTGTGGAAAAACATCAGGTAGTCTTTGTTTCTGCTCCTCCCACCCCTGTGATGTTTTCTCCTGCATCCTCCTCCAAATTATTTGAGAAACTAGCAAGTTTGGGGATTTAGCTCAGTGGCTCTTGTGCCTGCTTCTTATCTCAAGGTCTTGAGTTTGATCCCCAGTACCAAAAATAAAAACAAAAAACCAAGCCACCTCCTTTAGGGATGGGGTTTAGCTCAGTGGTTCCAGTGTCTGCCTTAGAAGCTCAGCGTCATGAGTTCATTCCCCCATATGAAAAAAGAAACTAGAACACCCAAGATCCTTCCTGAGACTCGACACAATCAGAACTCACCATCGCACACTTTAATATCACTGTTGTATTTTATTATAAGGGTGTCACTCTCTACTGGACAATCGATGATTTATGTAAACTCTATCTTCCGTAGTTTTGTTTTCGTAATTATGTCTGTAAGAAACAGTTCTAACAGTAGGTTGTCTGGATTAAAGTATATGAAATTGTTTTTATGTTCATCATTTTGCCAAATTCCCCTCCCAAAAAGTTTGAAATAATTTACCTTAATGGTATTTTATGTTTTGGGCATGATCTTGAAATTATGTATGTAAATTATTTTTTTGAAATTTATTTTAATTAAATATACCTGGGATATGATTCATGTTTTAGCAGAAACAGGGCTTTCTAGTAACTTTTGAAAGATGTAGACTTTGATCTTTGTGTTGATGTGTACATGTATGTACGTACAATGTATATATATTATAAATATACATGCTATATATCAAGTTGTAATATCTCGTGTAAAAATAAGTAGAAGACATCCTTTTCTTTTAAATGCTTTAACGTGTAATTCTAAAAACAAAGCATATTTTTTACCAACTAAAATTGACTGCTATCAGTTTTCAAAATCAGGAAATTATCACTGTATTTTACTAATATCTAATTTGCTAAGGTATCTATTTTATCTTATTGAGATTTAGTCAATTATTCTAAAATTGTTATTATTAGGGAAACAGAACTTAGATCATGCATTTCATTCAGTTGTGATGTCTAGATCTCCTTTAATTGGGAAAAATTCCTGAGTCTTTTTCTGAACTTCACAATCTTGAGATTTTTATTAAATACAGGACAACTGTTTTCTACAAGGGTCATAACTTTTGCTTTGTCCTCAACCCTCCAGATCAGAGTCACACTGTTCACGTGGAGAGGTACACACAACGCGAGGTGATGCAGAATTCCTCTCAGTTCTCTGCCAGGGAGGAAACACACACCCTGCTGTTTAGTTTTTGTCTTAGTTACTTTTCTTGTTGCTGAGACAAAGTGCCCAATATTCAAGGTTAAAGGAGGAGAGATTCATTTTGGCTTAGAGCCTGAAAGTTTCAATTTACAGTTGGCCAGCTCTATGGCAAGGTGGCATGGCAGAGGCATCACAGGAGAACTGGTCATGGTGGGCAGAAGGGAGCAAAGCAGTGAAGCCATGAAGATGACCCACGTGACACCAGAAGTCCTCTTTTTGTCCCTTATGTTCTATCTACTCCCCCTTAGAGGAGGGCCTTCACACTCAGGGAGGGTCTTCCCATTATCCACACCAAGAACTACTCCAAACCAGTCAGGGGACTAATTTGGAAATCACCACCTTTTTTTTTTTTTCTAGGTTTTTTTGAGACAGGGTCTCACTTTGTGGTTCAGGCTGGCCCTGAGCTCAGCCTCAAACTCACATCACAGCAATCCTCCTGCCTCTGCCTCCCAAGTGCTGGGATTACAGGTATGAGTCACCATGCCCGGCACTGTGGTATGTGGTACTAGTTGCTGTTGGGGTGAGTCTCCATGCCCAGTATAGTATGTGGTTACCAGGGATCGAACCCGTGTCCTTGCGCTTGCAAGACAGGTGCCAGAACCACTGAGCTAAATCCCCAGCCCCATCACCACCCTTGATCTTAGTGTCACACATCGCACACCCAGCCACCTCTGGAAAGTTCCACCTATGACCACCTACGGAGGGGCTTAGGGGGACCTGTAGACACATACCATAACAGTCCTGCTTCTAACAATATTGACTTTGACCATCATCTGAAGAGGAATTTTCCAGTTTTCTCTACTGTAGCAATATTTTTTTTCTCTTGTACATAGAGATAGATCTTGTGGGGATTCTCAATACTCTTTGTGTAATGGTTATCTAATATTCACTTTAAGAATTTGATTTTTTCCTAGGTCTGTCTGTTGACATTCTCCTATAAGAAGTTTACCTTTCTTCTCAATTTGTTTGTTTCCCTGTGGACTCACGATGTTTTATCCATAGTGTATAATGCTTTCATTTGTAATCTTTATTCTGATAGTCTCATGGGGTTCCATTGGGAGCCCCTTCAAGGCTGCCTGTGTATCTTTGTGAAACATCCCACATCATGCTTTGATTCAGTACAAAATGTTCCTGGCTCAGCTTGTCCTTTACTATCCCAGCCTTGGTCCACCATTCCCCAGACTCCTGACTCCTCTAGGGAAGGACAGCTTTTAGAAAACAAGCTCTGACTGACTGTGCTCACTGCTCCTGATGTGTCATGGCTTCCAGCTCCTCTCAGGGGACAGAGCTAGAGGAGGTGCTGAGAGAGAAACACGTTTCCAGTTCGTGTGCGTGCAATGTGTAGCTACAAACATGAGCATGTGTGCACCGGTAAACTGCCACATAACTCTGTGCGCTCATGTGTACGTGTCTACCTCTGTCTCCAGGACATCATACTCTGTTCCAGTTCCTTTTTATTACAGTCTTCAACAACAACAGCAAGTCTGGCTTCCATTAACAACACGTATTTATATGTTGAATCCAGAATACATAGAAAGTTGTCTTGGAATTATTAATTTATGTTTTGAGAGAAAATGAAGAAGTTGATTAATTAAAGTCAGTACTACTTTAAAGGTAAGTTCGCCTTTGACACAAAGACAAATAATCCAGATCTCACGTCAGACTGACACCTGAGTTAATTTTTTCACTCCTTGGTTGTGGTTATTCCTTCGCCTGGTTTGTACATTCAGGTCATTCATTTCTGTCAACTGAGGTAATTCACTTCTGTTGCCAGTACACTGGTGAACAGCAGTGGAAAGAGGACTTGAATTTGCTTTATTTCTCTTTTTCAATGTCTAATTAATCTGCTGGCTTGAAGACTAGGAAATATAGACTTTTTCACGTTTAAAAAGTATTCACCATTTCCTATTTTCTTGAGTGCTCTTATCAGAGGATATTGATTTTTGAGGATGTTTCAATATTATAGCAATAATTATATCATTTTTCTCATTGAAGATGTTGACATGGCCTCTTACAGTAATGAATTTTCTATTTTGAAATCACCTTTCACTCTTGGTATCATGCTGCATTTTTTAAAATGTGAGAATTCTTTTGGGTGACACTCAGAATTTTCTCATCAATGATAGAGTTTCATTTTTTCTTTTCGTACTACCTATATCAGGGTCAAGTGCTAATGTTGTACTTCCTTTATCAAACAAGGATGTTTTTCTTGATTCCAGGGTAGTGCTCATGTAGCCATGGAGCACTGGGACTATCTGATGGCTGAAGGTTTGATAGTGATTTGAAGTTGTGATATCACAAAATGAGAGGTTATTGTATCTCCCCCCAGGAGATGTCAGATCAACCAAGTTGATGGACCCAGAAGTACATTACAAATAGCACCTCATGAGACATATATTAATTATCATCACAGAGGCAAGAACAAAGTTCAGGGCACTTGGGTAATTACAATTAAGAAAGGGATAGTTAACTGAGATATTTCATTAAAACTATGTTTTTGTTCAGTTTTTAGATGCACAGTAGGATTTTATTTATCCAAGAAGTAAGTATCCAAATAAGAAAGCGTAAGTAAGCATGTTGAGGCTTTTGAATACAAAAATGACCACATCCACATAGTGATAGGGAGTTGAGCCTTTGGCATATCTTTCTTTATCTTATTCTTTGACAAAGATAGTGGGGTGTTATTCCTATCTTAAGGTCAGAGATGGCAATGACCTCTCTAGTATGTGATACAGCCCAACACAAGGCAGAGCAGGAACCTGAGAACTGTTTGGGGAACTCTCTGATCTACAGAATTGTGGTAACATTTTGTTTCTCTTGCCCTTTTTCTGCACTTTATTTTGTGTGTTATATAATTTTAAAGTTATTTGATATCATATTGCCTATTTATTACTTTACTTGTTTATCTTATCTTCACACTAAACTGTAGTTCCTCTTAATAGGTAAATATTTGCTGCTCAAAATTGGGTCTCTGAGCTTTCCAGGAACAGAACTCCAGTTTTCTTTTGATTCTCGCATCTTGCTTCCTTGTAGGAGCTCGGAGCTTTGTTGGGAAGCTGACCCTCTTCCCTGGCTCCAGGCATGGGTGAGACGGGCTGCCATAGCTGGGAGCCCACTGCAGTGCACCGGCCACGGAGACCAGCTCAGTCAGGATCCTGTGTGAGCTCAGTAGTGTGGAATCTTCTGGGGAAGAAATGTCCTTGATATTTCTCTCTGGATCTCAAAAGGAATATGAGTAACTAAGCAGACACACATGAAGCAAAACTTACCAAAATATACACCCAGGACTCTTCAACTCAGTTCTATTATGCTACAAGACTCCATGACACGTGGTTCATATTCTAATCCCATATTTGAGTACTGTGTATCTTCTTAAAGTCTCGTGATCAAAACTTTTGACAAATACTTTCATATCAACTGCATAAATCTAGTCAGGAAAGAGCTTTGATTAACCTCGTGCAACCTCATGCACAGGTACTCAAATGGCCTTGTCAGTGGACACAATTAACCAACAAGGAGGGGAATGATATTGGTCACAGTGAAGGGACACGGTTCCCAGTGAGGACACGCTACCACTGGGGGTGGCACTGATTTATCCATAGCCTCCGTGTGCCCCTTGACTGCGTGTAGTAAAATGAAAAGTACACATGCTTTATAGTGAGTTTTCATCTTCACCCAGCTCATTGAGTGAAAGGTAATATTTTATGGCCACATTACATAAATTTTCCTTGATTTCTAAAATGCAACTGGATAGCTTTTGATAGGTATATTGGGCTGTATTTCTCTTCCTTTTTTTTCTTTTCTTTTTTATGGCCTGCTACCTTTTTCCCTTTTTACTTTAGGCTGTTTGCATTATTTACTTATGTAGAATAGTTTCCATATTCTGAATACTGACCTCTATATGTTGTGTAACTGCAAACTAATTCACATTTTATTGCTGTCTTTTAATTTGGGCTATATCTACTTATTTCAGCCTTTTACTATCTTATTATAAAATATGAATAAGTTTTAAAGAATGTTTACATTTCTATTCCATTTGGAATTTTTACAATGAAAAGAAAAAAATTTTTTAAAGTAATTTATTAAGTGTTTACATTTTATCTACCATGCATGTTGTCTCGGTTTTGTACTGTGTCGTAACCTACGTAGGGTCTGCACACTTTCTCCTACTGATCAATTTATCAGATCTAAAATCAGTATCACATTGGTTCAATTCTGTAGCCTTAAACTGAATCTTGATATCAGGTACTTCTTTTCAAAATTAGCCTATTCTTCACCTTTTACTCATGTGTGAATTTTTGAATCACGTTAGTTCAATGGAAAGTGTTAATTTAATTCAATTAATTTCAATTTTTAATTGAAAACTCAACTGAGAAATCAGTATTGGAGAAAATTGACTTTTTTGTTTGTTTGTTTTACAACATTGTATCTCTAGGTCATAAATATCTGTTCAATTATCCAGTGGCTTTCTACTGTATTTCAACAGAGTTTTACAATTTTTACATACTCAATTATTTATTTTTACTCCTGATAATTTAAGATTCTGTTGCTATTTTAAGTAAGAATTTTATTTATTTTGGGTAGTTTTTAGTTAGCTTTGTATCAATTTGGCTATGTATCAGTTTTGTATATTTATCTTATTTCCCTAATATTCCTGGTTGATTCTAAGTAGATGGCTATTTATTTTACATGTTACACCATCATGCCACCTGTAATAATAGCTTAGTAACTCTTTATTTGTTATTTATTTGTTATTTGTTTTACTTGATTAACTAAGACTTTCAGAATACTATCATAAGGAAGAAATACTAGACATGCTTATTAATTTGACATTATTATTTGAAAAATAATATATAATTATTAAATGTATTGTATGATTTGGGGCTATGATGCATGATTCTTATGAATTGATTTTCTTTTGGTTATACTTGGAAATTTTTTTTGAAATGGTAAATTCTGGTGGATCTTTTATTACTTACCTTCTATTAAAAATATAACATGTAATCTGATACAAGGTAGGCTACCTTGACTGACAAGACTGAATCACTGGATCAATCCATTTTGTGTTGCTATAATACAATATCCAATGCTGGACCCGTTGTGAAGAAAAGAGAGGTTGGAGAGGTTCAATAGCACATCAGTGATATGCTTAGTTCTAAAGAGGTCCTTGTAGCAGACAGCACTACAACAGCAGGAGTGTGTGTGTGTGTGTGTGTGTGTGTGTGTGTGTGTGTGTGTGTAAGGGGCAAATGTCACATGCACAAGAAGGATTTAGAGGAGGTGTCGAGCTACTTTGTAACAACCCATTCTTACTCTCACAAAAATTAATCTAGTCCTCGAAAGTACCGTTAATTCCTCCCATGTGGGGTGTTCCTGTAACCTGACCATCTTCCTTCCACTAAATTTTACTTCCTAAAATTTCTGTCTCCTCAGTGCAAACCTGGTGACTCAGTTTCCAGAAAATGAGCTATCTGAAAGATATCTCAAACCATATCCAAACCACAGTTACTATTCTTGGATTTTTGGAATAAACGCTAACAACATTAGCTTATATTTCTAAAAGGCACAATTAGGATTGACTTCATAATACTTTACTTTTGATTTTAAATATATTTTCATAAGTGAGGTCAATCTATTTCTTCTTCTACAATTGTTGTAAAAGGCTGTACTTGTGCAAGTTTGGGATCAGCTATTCATCTTAGGCTGCTCCTAGGATAGTTTCTATAGGAAAGGGATTAGCTGGCCTTTCATAGCTTAATACAATTTATTACCCAGACCAGATGGACCTTAGGAAAAGTTTATATTTTTACTACCAATTTTTAAAAAATAATTGCTGATTTATGTCTACATCTTCTATTTTGCTCTAAAACTGTTTTACCAAGCTCTCAGTTTTTAACTATGGGATTTCTGAAATCATCCACTTCATTTGAATTATATATATATATATATATATATATATATATATATATATATATACTTTTTTTTTTTGACAAGGTCTCGATTTTTAGTTCAGGCTGGCTCTGAACTCACTATGTAGCCCAAACAAGCCTCAAACTCACAGCAATCCTCCTGCCTCTGCCTCCTGTGTGCTGGGATTATAGGCATGAGCCACCACGCCCGGCACTGTGGTATGTGGTTACCAAGGATCTAACTAGGGACCTTGTGCTTACCTGCCAGGCAGCACCAGAACCACTGAGCTAAATCCCTGGCCCATGTTTTCATTTTTAATATGCTTTATGTATATTTTCTCTGTTAAGGACAACACTTTGCACACAAGGTAGGTGTCTGTTGGGTCTGAAAAAAATCATTTCTTCTTTGGATTCTGGGATCCTCATTTCCTTTAAAAATAAACTTAACCTTAACAATTTGTTTTCTTTGTTTAACAGAATGCACCTAAGCATCAGGATTTCTGTTTTATGAACCAAGTTTACAGCCAGTAAGGCTACATTCTCCCCTGGTCATGAAGAGTTGGGGGGCTGGGGTAGCAGAAAGGGAAGTCACTAGCCAGAGGTTCCCTGACCTGACCTGTCTTCTGGAAGTCCCAACTTCCTATATTGGATAACCTACCTCTTATTTGGAGCAATTTATAATACTACTATCTTTCTTATTATTCTTTTCACCTTTCTGTATGTTTTGCCAAATCTGGGATATGTTGTGTATCTATCCTGACATCTGGTAAACCCTTTCAAGTTGAAGCCCTTTTTATCCACACATTTTCTCTGCTTCATTTTACTCATAGGCTGTAATTAAATGGGTGCTGGTGCTTCTCAATTTATCTTCTATGTCTCAATATATCTTCCATATTTTTCATCTCTTTTTCTATGGTGAATTTTGAGTAAACTCCTCAATTCTCTCTTCATGTCATTAATCTTCCTTTTCAGTCATATTTAGATCTCTAATTATCTTGTCTACTTGGTTTTTTATAGCAGTGACTGCATTTTTCAGTTCCATGATTTCATATTTATATATATATATATATATATATATATATATATATATATGTTTTGTATGATACCAAGTATTCTAATTGCAGCAATGATATGCCCTGTTGGAAGGAAAAAATGAAATATTTATATATTTTCTTTAAATTGCTGCCTTATTTTTATCTATGTGGTTGAGACTTTTCTATATCTCGAACGTTCTGTCTGCCATAGAGGAATATTTTCTCTATTCATTGCCCATTTCCAAGAGAGACATATTGTGTAGGAGTGCTGTTCTGTGTCATGTAGGAGTGTTTTCATGCCCACTGTACTCTGCTTTGTGTTTACGTTTTCCTTTTTGCTGCGTGGCCTGTGCAGGTCTTCCAGCAGAGCTCGGGAAGCTCTTCCGCGTTGGGAGAAGTTGGGTTGGTGCTGGAGCAGAGGGAGGCATGGGATGTTCCACAGAGGCTGCGGCAGACACACTTCCCTTTGAGTTGTGAAGCTCATGAGAAACGCAACGCCCTTCACTTACAAGATTTCAGGATGGGTGGGGGTGTTTGGCTCAGTGTTTCAGCACCTGCCTTACAAGCGCAAGGTCCAGAACACAATCCCTGATACCAAAGAAAGAAAATGATTTCAGGCATATCACAGAAGCACCCAGAATTGGGTTGATGACAGTGGCAGAAGTTTTATTGTCTGCTTCATAGGTTGGAAGCAGCAAGGCTGGTCACAGCCATCAGCAAGTGCTCGGCTGCAGCAGGACCTCACATGACTCCACCTTCTAGACGAAGTGAGCCTGCCTAGATGAGAGGCAGTTGAGTTGCATCAAATCCCCCTGTGACCTTGGCCAATCTAGACTGAAGGAGCTTGTTCAGCGCTCTCTCCCTGGTGACAATAGTCTCCTTTGTGAGTGGAAACTCCCACCGGGCCTGAGATCTGTTGCTGAGTATGGCACAAAGCTGTCTGGCACTTGCCAAGACCAGAGGCAGGAGTTACAACTTTCAAGGGAATGCTTTTCCCCACTGACCTGGCACAGAATGAGGAGGAAAGGGAGAGGAAGGCAGTAGTTAAACCAATATAACAAATCCACAGAGGAAGGACTAATCAGAAGGACTAACCCACCTCGGTTCTTCACTTCTGTCTAGAATAAATACTTGTATCTCAATGCAGTTGTACAACTATATTCTGTAACTATGCAATGCTTAAATATTACATCACACCGCACTTATCAGAAACACCTCTGAGATTTTCAGAGGACATCAAATAGTCATTTTTCTTCCTTCTACCAGCCTTCATTTTATTTGCATCCAAGGTGTCTTCTGACAGCAATTTTCTAGAAAGAGATGCTCAATTTATAACCAGTACTTCTGATACACTCGTTGGAACACTTGCTGAGTATTTGGAATTTGCTAGAAAGTAAACCAGAAATCCAACCTGATAGTGCCTATATGGATCTTAATTTACTGAAATTATATTCAGCCTCCAAAAAAGGCCTGGGATTTTCTGAGCATAAAACGCAGTGCTACTTTGGTTCATGACCTGAATCCTCTCCATGATCCTGGTCACAAACTGAATTTCATGAAAACCGAACCAAATTCCATAGTTCAGTTCAGTGTTGACCTTATGGAGAAATTTGATTCGATTCTTAGCTAATTTCGGTTTTAGACCAGAATTATGGAAAGAATTAAGTTCTTGAACTGAGGTACTATGATAAAAGCAAATTAAGAAAAGATTATCTAAAGGAAAGCAGAGGGGTAGCTATTAGAATCAGTTTAAATGTGTTTAACATTATCTTCTGAAAACAGCCAGTGAAAACCTCCTTCCGGGCTGGACCACAGCTCACTAACAGAGGCTTGGGGGGTAAGTCCTGGGAGAAATCCCCATCCTGCATAAATGAATGAATGCATAAAATCTAATTCGTCCCCAAAGTTCCTGAGAGGCAGTCATCCTGAGCTTTTCAAATCATTCAAGATGCAGAATGATGGTCAGTGGTGGAGGCCTTTGTGCCTAAAAATGAACACACTGTATAGCAGACAGCTCCTTCAATTCCCGTGTGTTCTCCATCAATCTACCCAGGTGCTGATGGCTAGGAACGCACCACCACCAAGTCCTCCCAGGTGGAAAGCACAACTCAGGAAAGGAAAGGAAAGGAAAGGGCTAGGTTTCAAGATTACACATTCTGAATTATTTATTTTCTTTATTTTTCATTTTTGCACATTTTCACATTTAAGGCCTCATGATGTCAGATATTCATGAAAGAAAAATAATCAAGTTTACGTACAGCTCAAAGGTACAAGCAATACTTTGATATGAAAGAATAGAGTGACACCAGCAGGCTATGCCCAGGGACAGGGTACACAGCTTGCATGCAACGCGGCCTACAGGATGTTCTCAAGATTCTCCTTGCAATTCTTCCTTTGGAGATGGAGGAAAGTTGGGTGGTAACTGGTGTCTACAGCATGCTTGGCCTGTTGTTCCTGAGCAACCAGGAACACTTAGAATGAAAATGTGCAGGAAACAGCCGAGGTGAGTAAGAAATAACAAATGGAAAACTTACACTTGTGCTGTCTTCTACTAAAATGCACAATAGCCCCCTATTTTTATCACCTTTTATGATACATTTTTTTTCTACAGTGGACATTTTCTATAAAAATAAGTCACATAAATGAACTAAACTATATTTCCTTCCATTCCTGACAAATTTCAGCACAGCCATATGTATACATATTTTTATTATAACTTAATTTTCCCAAAAATTCAGTTTCTAAAGTTTGTACAGCAACAACTTTAGGAGGTACATTTATTTTTCCTTGGATGTTTGTCATAAACAAAACTATCTCATAGAATAAATGTTCTCACTTTTATATGATAATCCCTACAGCTTTATCGATTCTAAATAGCTTCGGGGTTTATCAGTTCAGTTACTAAGATAAATTTGTGGAGCAAAATCCATAAAATTTTACATGGAATTCTAATCTTCACCCTGCAAACATCTAGGTGCTCTCTTTCTCTCTCTTTCTCTCTCTCTCTCAGAGTCACTGTCAGCAAAATTCTTTTATACATAATGGTTTTAAGTAAAGCACCATTATAAAATAAAATGATGGCCAAATAACTTTAAAGCACATTTATTAAAAGGTTATATATGACATAAACATATTATCTTTCTTAAAAATATAAAAATATTAGTCTTCAAAAACTTCTTAAAAATGAAACCAAGGTTCCTAACAACTTGTAACTATGGGACATTAGAAGAGAAGATTAAATGGTCATTATTCTTGGCCTTTAAGAAGTTGTAAATAGGGCTGGGGAGTTAGCTCAGTGGTTCCAGCGCCTGTCTTGCAAGCGCAAGGGCCCGGGTTCGATTCCCCGGTAACCACATAACAATACTGGGTGTGGAGACTCACACCCAGCAGCAACCAGTACCACATACCACAGTGCCGGACGTGGTGGCTCACGCCTGTAATCCCAGCACTCGGGAGGCAGAGGCAGGAGGATTGTTGTGATGTGACTTGGAGGCTGAGCTCAGGGCCAGCCTGAACACAAAGCGAGACCCTGTCTCAAAAAAAAAAAAAAAAAAAAAAAAAAAGAAGTTGTAAATAATTTAATGCAAATGAATTTTTAGTAGATGTGTGTGATGTATATTTTTTATTCTGCTGAAATCGGTACTCAATATTCTAGTTTTTGTGTGTAAGAAGATGTCGAATAGATAATAGTGATCATTTTAATGAGGGAAAGAGGAAAACCACAGATTATTCTTATGATCAAGAGAAACAATAAAGAGTAGGATTAACGCCATCGTAATTACCTGAGCAGATGGATTTCTAAACCTAGAAATAAACATGCTAATTAAGCTGCACTACAGAATAACAGGATATTAAGATCTGAGTCTGTCGAGATTGTTATTCTAATTTACCAGTGGAACTTAATTCTCATTATATTAAAAGTACTTAATCAACCAAATCTTTTTTAATTAAAATTATTCAGGCGGCTTCCGTGAATTCCTTCTGTGAGTGTGAGCTTAGAGGGACACCCTTCCTGATTAGTGTGTCCACGGCCCGGCATCTGCTCGTCCTCTAGCACAGAGCTGTGTCACGTTCTGCCTGTTGGAAGACATGCTGCTGTGAGCTATCAGTGGACCTTTGAACGCCCAAGCAAAGGGGATCGATCCACTGACCCACAGCACTGGCATTTCCTGAAAACTCTTAGAAAGACACAGTTGGACTCTTATGCTTTGGGTCTAGATGCCCCCTTCAAGCCTTATGCGGTCATAAGCAGCTTTTTCAGAGGCACTGAATCTAGAGTGTGTGATGCTGGATTAAGGGGCTGTGATGACTAAATCGGTCCGCTGAGTGACATGGCACCATCCTCCTCCTGAGAGTGTGGATGAGAGAAAGGGTCCCCTTGCTGCTCTTGCTACTCTGTGGGCACCACGCTTGTTCCCTCTCCTTGATGGCCCTCTGCCTGGAGCCAGCTAATTATGGACTGAAACTTCTACAGTGCGTGAGCTAAATATACCCTTTTTCCCTTTTCACTCTTGGTGATGGCTATTTTGTCTCAGCAATGAGAGAAAAGTAAGACACAGGCTCTGCCTCCTCCTTTATAAATCAAATTCTGCTCTGTTATGAGATCCTCAAATAAGCCAAAAGCACATGTGATTCTAAGAAGTTCTGTGCTAGAGGACCACAGTCTAATGAAAGAAATAGGCACTGACTTCTTAAAAGTGCAGTCATTTCATAAGAAATGCAGTAACCCATAGCAAACACTGTGGGGACAATAATAAAATCTGATTCTGGTTACAGAAATTGGCAGCTGTTTGAATTTGCCTCTGTCTGTACTTTCCTCACAATATAGTGTGTTGATGGTCAATGTATGACAGAAATGGTGCACAATGTAAATTATACTTTAAATTTTTTAAACAAGTAGCTGATCAGTATAATATAAAGCTTGGAAAGTTACTTTGGCTACAGAATGGTATTTCTTAGGGAATGGATGTGTTTATGGAAGAAAAAGATAATTTGCTCCCAATGAGATATGAGAAATAATGAGGATTCCTGAAATAAATAAGTTCTATTCTACTCAAACCCAGGATTCCACAAGTGTATTAACATGAAATTCTGTACATGTTTTTTGTACAATAATATTAACATTATTCAACAATTGTTCTAAAGCATATCCTTTGAAAAACACTGTTTTGTGAGTTTGCAACACTTTATGTGCAAAATCTTACTAGGATTGAACTGCTTTCTGTTATCTTCTGCTTGACTTATAAATTGTACTGAAAAAAAATTCAACCTTGAACATGATCAAAAGCAAAATCAAGTTCTTATACAGTACATATTATAACATAGAAATTGGAAGAAAATTAATCCAGCTGTACTATTAAAAATTATTCAGATCTGGGTAAATAAAGTTGTTCTTGAACAAACAATATGCTAAAGTCTGGCCGCCACATATCATTGAAATTAAGCCAGATCCTACAAGGAAAGGAAAGGGAAATTTTGGTTAATTACCAATAATGGATAATCTGTTAGAAAGAGTATGATTAAAAACAACTGTTATGGCTAAAATATATTCCTGAAACTGTATAAAGAGCAAAGCAAAAGGTAGAAAATAAGAAGTAGAGAGATAGATCTTTCTGAAAGGGGAAGAGAAAAAACAGATGATGGGGTGAAAAATGAATTAAGATGTGTTCTATATATGAGCTATGTAATTAACATGTACTGCAAATGTTCTAAAACAAGGATAAAATATGTAATAAAATAAATATATAAATATACATGTAATATAATATACAACAAATTTAATGTCTAAAATAATATATGATAAAATAAACAGGTATAGCATTTGAAATAGTGTAATTTAAGATTTGGCCAAGAGATGGTAGAGATTTTTTTTTAAGTTGCTAAACTGTTGAAATTTAGAACTTCTTTCTGTAAATAGATAGAATTCCGTAATAAGGAGTTTTCAAAAACTCAGAAATTTACAAAGGAATCATCAATGCACGAACCAAAGAATTCTTAGTTCTTTCAGCTTTTCAACTGGCTATTTATTTGTGCTGTTACTATTTACACATCTGCCAACAGATCATAAAAGACAGACAGACAGATAGATTTAGGTCTTTCCCTTCTAATTATAAAAGATAATCATAATCAATAAACTTTAATTAAAGGAAAGGTTTTTAAAACTAGAAATCCAACTATCTAGATTATCCAGTTTTATCAAAAAAAACCTTGAGTTCTAGTTGCCCGAGGCCTGTAATTCTAGTACTGACACAATAACAGTTTCCATAAGTTGTCTGTTCCCGCACAGCCATCATAACACAATGTCCGTGAAAGGCAGAGGTATCCTGACAGCATTGCCAGTTTCCTCACAAGAGCGTGCATGCCTAAGGGCAGACTCTACGAGAGCGTTCCCAACAGGCCTGGTCACCATTCTCATGAACAAACAAGCTTTTGACCTGCCGAAAATCATGTCTGATGTCATGTGATGACTGGGCTCTGAGGAAGCCAACCCTGCTTATTCCAAGGAAAGCAGCCACCCAACGCATTGTCCAACTCCACTGACTATTCTATTCTGCCCACTCAGACTCTAAAGGGCTCCAGCGGGCACTTATTATGTGGCTGCGGCCAGGGAGGTCACAGTAAATTCTGCAGTGTTGTAAATAAAATTCAAGGAGATGATTTTTTATTTTTCACAGAGAAAATGTCATTTCCAATTAAATTTATAACATTTCTTTCAATAGTTTTCTTCCAGTTTTTAAAAAATGTATGTCTTTGAAAGGCTTGTACCACACAAAACATTAGCATTTCCTACATGCCCTTCTTAACGCACTAGGCAATATTTAAAAAGTATACCTGCAAAACTTATGGATACGTGAGGTGAAGGGAAAATTAAACCCAACTAAAGAGGCTAATATGTAGTATAAATTATTCTGGACTAGGAAGAGCTATCAGCACAATATTGTCACCGATATTTATTTGAATCAAAAGAGAAATCTTTAATTTGGGCATTTTTTTTTTTTTGGTAGTTTTCTCATTTTTGTAGTTCAGGCTAGCCCTGACTCATTATGTAGCCCAAGCAAGCCTCAAACTCACAGCAATTCTGCTGTTTCTGCCTCTTGAGTACTGGGATTACAGGCGTGAGCTACCACACCCAGCATTGTGGTGTGCGGTACTGACTGCTGATGGGCGTGAGTCTCCATGCCTGGCATTGTTGTATATAGTTACCGGGGATCAAACTCAGGAACTTGTGCTTCCAAAGCAGATGCCAGAACCACTGAGCTAAATCCCTGGCCCTGGGCAATTTTCTTATTACATATTTGATATGATTGATGAGTTCAGTCCAATTTGTGAGCAAAAAAATATTGCAATAGTTTCGGTGCTTCTTGGGTTACTATGAAGACAGCAATGCCACTCCTGAAGAAAAGATAGTATGTGACAAACAAAATGATAATGTCTTCATGCAGTCCTCTGTCCCAATTCACTGCAAGGCCTACATAAAAATATTCTTCTGCCCTCATATATATATATGTGATATATATATATATATATATATGTGATATAAGTATATATTGCATTATATTATGTGACATATGATATGTAATATAAATACATAACATATGCATGGTAAAATAATGTTATGCATATATAAGTAATATATACATATTGTATGTTATATATAAGTAATATAAAGGAAATACATCCTATAATGCTTTCCAATTATAAATCATATGCTATGTTTCAATGTGTTGAAATACATGTCTGCATATAAAAATAACTAATATATTGTATGGTACAGGAATATATAATGTAATATACTCCAGTATACTCACATATGTAATACTTATCTATGAAAAGGCATATGAGAGGTAACTATCTGTTTACTTCTTCAGCCCTCCCAGGGAAAAGATTAAACAGCATCTCCTAGGTCACCCACTGCAGCTGTCTGTCAAGAACCCAAACAGAAAATAAATGCCAGGAAAATCTCTACTACTTAATTTCATCTTATTTAATTCTCCCCAAACTTACTCAACTAATACTTATTGGCAGTCCAGTATATGCTAATTATTGTGCTGGGGATTGAATATTTTATTATGAACATTTAAATTCTTCAAATTTGTTTTAAATACTTGAAATTTCCAACATTGTATAATTTTCTTTCAAAAGTATAAATTACTGAATTTAGAAACAAACACTTTCATTTTTATTTTTTGGTCTATTTCTTTATTCCTAAGTCATGCTTTTTCTTAAACCTGTTTTGTTCAGTTGGGAAAATCAATTATAGAACTGAAAAGCAACAGAGACGTCCTATCTCAGCTTGTGAGTCTAACTGATCTTCTCTATCCTTTTCAATATCACTGTGCTTTCTTCATTGTCTGCATTGTGAGTGTCTGTAAATTTCTGTAGGCTGTGTAGTGACCTTGTTCCTTCTCTACCTGAGATCCTCCTAGACCCTAAGGCAGCAATCATCACATCTTTGCTGTCATAGTTTCAGCTTTTGTATGTAGGGGTTACCTCGGGTGGCAATCCAGAAGGAAAAGCTAGTTATGGGATCCACCTTAGTGACTGCGGAAACTCTACTAAATTATGCAGTATTGTACACATCAATTTGCACGTTTGCGAAACTAGAATATCACACTTAGCTCCCAGAACTGCAGTAAGGTTAGTGAGATAAATGTAATGTTCCTAGATCACACTAAACAATCAATAAATCCGAGTATAAATACTGTGTGGGTATTAAACGGCAGTACCAGAACATGTTTGGGTTTGCTTGCTGTTTTCAAAGCAGATTGGAGATATTACACAAGATTAATATGTTTTTAAAAACATTACATAATGTTTATATTTACAAGCCAAATGCAGCAGATTCAGAGGTACTTTCCATACTTGACAAATATTAGAGCCTGTTTGGTAGCATCTAGTTTGCTTTAAGTGACTGTTCATTAGCACAAAAAAGTATCAATGCTGTGATGTTGCTTTTCTTTCCTTTCTTCTTTTTCCTGATACCAACCATTGAACTCAGGACCTTGCACTTGTGAGGAAGGTGCTGGAACCACTGAGCCAAATCCCTGGTCCTGATGCTGTTCTCCTTCTTCAGCTGCTAATTATTTCAGAATAATGTGAAGAAAGAAAAAATTTTTAAAGTGCTACTATAAACTGGATCTGGTGGCACATGCCTGTAATCCCAGAACTCTGAAAGTCTGAGGCAGGAGACGAGTTCAAGACTTGTCCCAGATTGGACTCTTTAGCAACTTAATAAGACTCTGTTTCCAAGGTAAAAATAAGGACTAGAATGTAAAAGTTAGTTAGTTAAAAAGCTTAGGACGTTCTCCATTTTGCTTCTCAAATGATCCTCCATGAAAGAGTAAGGCTGCAACCAGCCCCAAGCAGACCGACTGCCTTTAGTAAGGTTTTCAGATCTGCATGCAGAGCAAACCCAGCTCCAGACTTCATAGAGCAGAAAGGCAAAGGCTAATTTATTTCAGTGTGGAGCTTTTCCCACACTTTACGTATCTCACTGTGCCACCATTTTTGTGGTTGTTCTCATTGTCTTTATCATTTTCTCTCTTTGGAGAGATATTTTGAGACTTGACTGTTTCGCTTGAATCATCCCGTGGAACAGTTTCTCAGTGAAATACACATGAGGTTTTAGTTTTCTGGTCCCACTGAAAATTCAATCTAGGGCCGGGGATTTAGCTCAGTGGTTCCAGGGCCTTCTGCAAGCAGAAAGATCCGGGTTCAATCCTGGTAACCACATACAATACTGGTCGTGGAAACTCACACCCAGCAGCAACCAGTACCACATACCGCAGTGCCAGGCATGGTGGCTCATGCCTGTAATCCCAGCACTCGGAAAGCAGAGGCAGGAGGATTGCTGTGATGTGAGTCTGAGGCTGAACTACAAAGCAAGACCCTGTCTCAAAAAAAAAAAAAAAATCAATCTATTAGGGGCACTTTAACTGTTGCAAAAGGATCTGTTTTTATGCATCATACCTAAGAATTTGTATCTTGGGGCAGAAAGAATAATAGCTAGTGCTGTGATAGGACGTTAAGGGCTAAGTCAGGCATAGTGCTCTAAGAAGGGACAAGGCGATGTCAGAGAAGGAAATGGGGAACTGAACGTTTGGCATCAGGTCTTGCACACACCTGCAGTTCATGCTATGCTGGGTCTGCCTTGTCTGCTCATGTGCACAATGGAACATGTGCGTTACCTCTGTAGACATGATCAAGAGGCCGTAGGTGGATTCCAGTAGGAGTACAAAAATAGAAACTTTTATAAAAAGATCTGCTCTTGTTTCCCTATAATATCTTGGTCTTTATTACCTCCAAAGGGAAAAATGATGGAAAAAGAATGTAGAATAAACCAGCAGTGTAGGTCAGACTTAAAGGAAGGCTGAGGAAATGTACATCTTACTAAAAACTTTGTCAGAATATAAAGGGGTTTCTGACTTCATTCATTTCCACTGTATATGTTGCTCAATATGTAAACAAAAATCTGTCATTCCATCATAAATAGAAATTTTACCGAAGAAGAGTTTAGTAAATTTCTTATATGTCTACTTGCCCATGTGTCTCATCCTGTGTTAGGCGTCAGGCTCTCTGGTGGCCCGTACCTGAGCTGCCTCGGGGTTTGGTTGGACCAGAAGAGAACAGGTAGATTCCACCTCAGACAACGTGTGGCTTTTACTCACGTGGATATTGTTGTTATTATTCTCTTAGAAAGAGAATACGACCACTGCAAGTTTCTTAGAAAGAGAATAATATAATAAAATCTGTGTCTAACTTAATAAGACCTATTTCCAAAATGTATTCTACTTGACATTATTGCTATGCATAGAGAATCTACAGCAGAACAATTCCAACATACCTAAGGCGGCCCACCAATGTGACTTCAAAGGGAACTCCAACATGACTGCAAGAGAATACAAAAGATAGTGTTTATGTTCAAAGTATACCTTAGATTTTACCAATGGAGAAATATTTACTTTTATTTGGTTGAGCCATATCTATAGAACAAAGCAAAATTTTATCCGCATTTCTGGAATCAGGTAGCCCTTATTTCTTATCTAAGTCATGGTCTAAAAGGATGTTGGTTAAATTAAACATGAGAAACTCCTTCCTTAGACACAATGTTCTAAGCTGTCAGGTTCTCGGGAGTTTACAAGGTTGATTGGAGTGATGCGCTGCAGGGCTGGTTCTATGACCACTCTGAGTCCTGCCTGTCACTAGAACTCTAAAACGCTTCATTTTGGATGCACTTCTACTGTGCTTACTAGGATGGTTGCTTCATTTGTTCAGCATTTTCTACATGCCACATGTCAGAGTTAGGAGCTTTTCTGGGTTCGGAGCCTTTGGCTTATTGGCACCATGAACACTGGACTACTTGGTAAACCCAGATTCTTTTGCAGTTATTCTGTGCCCATTTTCCTGAAAAACTTGAGCTCTGGAGTAAAATAGAGAATCTAAGCTGGCAGGGAACCCGAGAT
Source organism: Petromus typicus (assembly GCA_004026965.1). Lineage (NCBI taxonomy): Eukaryota > Metazoa > Chordata > Mammalia > Rodentia > Petromuridae > Petromus > Petromus typicus. Next base: position 76,191 of record PVIR01004039.1, read on the forward strand.
CCTCTGAGTTACCGAGACAGGGTTTGTATCAGAGGAAACTGATGCTGGAGAATCAATGTACTGGCATCAGCTCTAACAGCAGTGGAGCTGTGAAGTATCAATTCCTTTGAAAACTCTGTGCTCTTAAATTGCACACAGATTATACTATCAATAGATCAGGACACTGAAATTTCAAGAGTCGGTTAAATTGGTAATAAAATTAAGCACTGAGTTATACTGTGTGTTTGCAATCATCCACTCCTGTATGCTTTTTTTTTTTTTTTTAATGATGGAGGGTAGTAAGGGAGGAAAAAGGTAAAGGGGAAGAGTAAATTTTGAAGGGATGGAGGAGTGGGTGGATGAAACTCTCAAATATAGAGTAACTGTTTTATGATTGACACTGTTTCAAAGAATTTCTCCTGGTCTCATTGAATTTTTACCAGGTCTTTCCTTTTGTAGCAGACGAAACCGAAGTGAAACATGCCTTGGCCAAGACTAGGAAAATGCAGAACTGACATATGAATGCATCTTCTTTATCTCCAGAGACCACAGGTGGAGAGAAAAACTTCCTAGACCTAGTCATGTTAAACAGAGGGATTACTAGGAAGCTCAAAGGTCTGAAAATACTCTAGGTTTCCTTGCAACCTGATTTACATCTTCGGTCAATTTCTTCCTCAGCAAAGACAAACTCCATGCAATTGTGTGGCCTGTGGAAAGCAGACAAGAAACATCTCCCTTTTTACAGCCCTGACTCAGAGAGGGAGCTGTCTGAATCCACCCAAGCGAGTGGTAGGAGATCCCAGCTTGGGAGGAGGAGAGGAGGAGAAAGGCTTTCGCCACCACAGGGCCCGGAACAGAGAGCACTCTGAGGGCATCACTTGGACACAGTGCTGGACCAGTACATCTTCTTTGTCTCTCCTATTTTATTTGCTTACCGGTAGAAGTGATGACAACATGAAGAATAGTAACTGAAATAGCATAATCCCAAACCCATTCTTCTACAACCAGAGCAAAAAGCAACCCACAGAAAAAGTAGGTGACTTCTGTTGAGAATAAAAGAACTGCAAATAAAACCAAGAATAAAATTAGTTGAGACTAGAGCAGTTGACAACTCTGAAATACAGCTAAGCAGCAAGATCATGAAAACTTATCCTGGCGAAGAATTTTCATAAGGAATTTTAAAATGGTCCCTCTCTTACCAAAACCTTAAATATAGATTAGAACTTTTAGTATGTTTCTTAATCATCCTTAGATTTTTTTTTTTTTTTTTAGATTTTTTGAGACAGGGTCTCGCTTTGTGGATCAGGCTGACCCTGAGCTCAGCCTCCAACTCACATCACAGCAATCCTCCTGCCTCTGCCTCCCAAGCGTTGGGATTACAGGCATGAGCAATCATGCCCAGCACTGTGGTATGTGGTACTGGTTGCTGCTGGGACGTGAGTCTCCATGCCCAGTATAGGTATGTGGTTACCGGGGATCAAACCCGGGTCCTTGCACTTGCAAGACAGGTGCTGGAACCACTGAGCTAACTCTCCGGCCCAATCATTCTTAGATTTATAGAAATAAGACAAAAACCGAGCAATCCCAAGCATTACTTTTTTTAAAACATCAATTCATCCCTCTTTGTTTTTATTTATTTTAACCCAATAATTTCTAACAGTTAAATGGAAAATTCAACACAACTCCTTTTCTATTGGATGAAAATGTTTTGACTAGTACAGATCAGTTTAGTATCTTCTGCTCACTAAAACCAAAGCTGGGGTTGTTCCGTCCTGTCATATAACACTATTTCTCTTTGCAAATTTCACTACTTCCTCCAAAAATGGCTCACACAGACTCCACAGGCTGGTAAGAAAGTAGAGATGCCTCTTTTGGCAGCGTTTACAGAGTTTGTAGGTTAACTTGCAGCTGCTTGTCGAGAGTGTTATTAGTCTCGCACAAGTCTTATTTGCACGGGTTGCCAGAGAATACTTAGGCTTTATCTGTAATATGAAAGAAAGCGCAATGAATGGAAACAGCCCACAACTGCATGTCAGGCTCGCAGAATTCTAGCCTAGCATGTATAGCTTAGGTGTTCTAATTAGGACATTGAGCAAGATTTTAACCTCTGGATAATTTAGAATTGGAATATATCTTATCTACCTCAGAAACATGTTGGAAGGTTTTCAGTTTTAAATGAAAGGAATTTGAAAGCTATTAGTGCAACACATAGGAGAGATATTGCTGATCAAAATGGTTTACCTGGACACATACATTCCAGGGTTCCTGCTCAATTCCATCTCCTGGATGAAAAATTTCCTGAAATAGACATGAAACCTGATCCCAAATCTAAACCCAGGGCTCCAAGAAGACTCACATTTTATCTCCATGATTAAACAAGACTGAATTCTCAAAGCAGCCACCCTGGAGAGTTATGGCACTTAACTCCCTAACCCCCAAATTAAAGATTTAATAGGCTGAGAGTTTATTGATATCTTTGTACAGATGTCCATGCTTTATACGAGAAAAAAACAGTGTAAACCAAGCCAGACATCCTAGGAGCTCCACTAATCTCTGGTATGTGTACACAGCCTCTCCAGGCAGCCTGGACACTGGCCTGTCTCAAGGACTGAGTGAAAAACAAGAACTAAACGATGGGTCAGCTTGAAATCTCTCTCCCAACCCAAACACATGTATGTCTTGTCTTGACTTTTTCCTGTAACTATCTTGTTATCTTTGGTGGAGATACGTAGTAAGAAGCCAATTCTGCCTTCAGTAAAGAAGTCCATGAAGAGAGAGAGAGCGCAGCTGAAACATTAGACCTCTTGCATCTTGCTACAATAAACATCTCTTGCTCTCATATATTCATTGCTGTCCAAAATTGAATTGATAAAGACATCAAACAAGGTTATGCCCTGGAGGAGGATGTTTTAAGCCTTTTTATTTGAATTTGGTAATTTTAGCTGACCAAGAGTTCTATACAAATCATATTTGAAATCTGGTTTCTTTGGCCACAGGGAATTTTGTATGTTTGCACATTTTCCCCAAAAAAAGATTATTCCATGGTTTCTACTAAATTTTAATGTTCAAAGAACTGAGAGTACATTTTTAAATACTGAGAAAAAATGAATAGAATATTAAGAATAATTAGATGCAAAAAGTAAGTGTATTTTTTTTTACTGTCTACTTTCTATTTTCTGAAATTTCATTAGTTAACGTGTATCATTTTATAATGGAAAGTGATATTAACACTTTGGTCTCCTGAAGATGGAACAAACTGCCCATGAACACCCAAAGCACGTATGTCCAAAAGATAATCAAATAGTCGTGTTTCCTGATTTACAGGCACATGCATGTACAAGGTGTTCATTCTTTATTTGCCAAAAATGCAAAATTGAAAAGGCATAGATTTTGTTGTAGTGTATTCTTTTCTATTGTTTCTGTTCTGCTGTCTATTGGTTTTATTTTTATTTTTAAATGACACATAGCAACCACATACTGTATGTACACATGTCCATGAGGTGTAATGCTCTGTTCATGATGATTAAAAAGCTCTCTCTCCTCCAACATTGCCATTTCTTCATGTTGGGGATGCTCCAGAGCCTCCTTGCTAGCTATGTGAAATATTCAATTAATTGTTGTCAACTTTGTCATCCCACTGTTCTCTAGGACTTTTCCTCTGTAATAAATTCCACGCTATTTTGAGAAGAAAAATAAAAACAAAGCAGAAATATGCACAGTAAAAATGAAAGTTTTCTGTCATCCCAGATGGGAGATAACAGTTTGTTGCATAATTTTCCAGATTTCTTACTACTGAAGTCATGAATTTTACTCTCTTCTTCAAAAATAAAAAGAACTCCTTTGTAGTGTTCATGTTCTATCTCGTGTCATGAACATTTTTCTACATTAAACATTGTCATTCTTCTTTCCTTTATTTAAAATATATCTATTGCACAAAAATTCAATACTGTGAAATGAGAATTCACGTGAGGATTGTAACATCCTTCCTCTACTAACACTATCCTCCTCCATCTCCTAGGATTATTTTACTTGGAAATTTTTGATGATATTTTCCCTAATTAGTTTCTGAAGTCAAATATAATATAAGGATGATTGTGAGGAAGGTATAATTTTTTCTGGAATTGTATGTTTTTAAGATTTTGACTTTTGGAGGTACATGGCTCACTTATTGATAAGAATTAAAAATTTTAAAATTACCTTTATAATTTGTGTCCAGCCACGAAGGGTTTGTTTTAAAATCAAACGGTGCCAGAACATCCAACTCGTAGACCCTGAGATGTTACAAATGAAAACAACATTTTCTGAAGGAGACAGTTCAACTGCACATCAACATTGTATGAATCAATATTCAGAGAAGTCATTAATTTACCCACATTGGATACACGGAAGAAATGGCTGGCTCAAATGGCCACCAAATAATTTCTGGTCTACACTGTCTTCTTTGCCAGCTAAATTTACGTTGTCCACAAAGTGGCTTGAACTGTACCTGAGGTTTCAGCTATATTCCCAGTAGCTCCTTCTAACCAGTATGTGAGGGGAACTTTAAATAAGGAGAAAGCATGGGATTGGAAGCAACAAGCTGAGGGTTCTAATACAGATAGTGTTTGTTTTTGGACAAATCGCTTAACCTTTTAGGGCTTCCACTTAATTGTAAATTGAAGAGATTAATCATTTCATTGCTGTGTGCTTTCCTGTTCTAAAATCCGTGTCTGTAAAGCTCATACCTCGCCTTCCTACTGTGGCTGACACGGTGATTATGTGCAGCGGTCCCCTCGCTGGCTCCCCCCAGGAGCTTTAAGGATCAATTGCTTCAAGTTCCTTACCACTGACTCACGTTATCTACAAACTCTGGTGGCTCAGAGCCAGATGCATGCTGGCTCCACTCATCTGTCACCATCTCCAGCTCCACCAGCCACTGAGACCATATGAGCTCTGGAGGCTTCCTCTGTGGGTTTGCCCACAGGCATGGCATGCTGAACTTTCTTTCCATTGTAAGAGCCCATAGAATTAGTCTTTGGTATTAATTTGCATATTAAAAGAGAATTCCTTGTTTAGACAACAGAATCAACTTGCATAATACTCAATTTGTAGGAAATTATGTGTAAACATATATAACTTATTTCAGAGCAATCAATGTCTTGGTCATCTAACTTTGTAGGGAAATGGTCCAAGCATAACAAGGTAAAATATTACCCCTAAAATAATACCTCCTATTTACATAGAAATGAGACTATGAAAAACAATGTGCTAATTTCATTTTGTCCTCATGATAACCTTTTCTGGATTATTTTTTCATTTGACAAATGACACTGAGCTAAAAGAAGTTGCATGGCTTGGTCAAGATGACTAAGAAAATCATTGTGAATGTGAGCCACAGTGCTGGTCTCTGGATTTGCAGTCCAAAGCTGCTTCCAGTAGAACCAGAAAACATTTAAAGTGGCTCTACATTATCTCTGGACATCTTCTCATCCAAACTTCCTCAAATTCAGTACCAGCCTGGGAGCAGCACACTCATTTCCTCCTCAAGTTTGCCCACCACAGAGGTAAGAACAGATGGCCTGTTCTAGCCATGTCATTGCACAACAGTTACTTGTATCATTTTCAAACATGGAGAAATTTTATTCTTACTTCCGAAACAGAGGTTCTTTTTTTTTTTAAATTCACTATAAACACCTGAATTCTCTACTCTAGAGGCGTATCAAATATGAGCACAAACTCTCTTCATATTCAGTGTCAGCTTTCTAGTTCTGCTGGAAGACAATATGCTGCTTACTCGAGTGTCAGGCTGCACAAGCTCAGAGACAGGTAGTACACTGTGTAGAAGAGGATCACACAGAGGGCGAGGTTCTGTAGAATGACCTGTGGAGGACACAAGCATCACTTTCAGGAATCTGGCATTTTCTGCTGGTTACCAGCTTGACAAACAAAAGATGATGAGTGGATGAATGAATGAATGAATGAATGAAGGCTACTAGCGCTAGCTAGCTTTATACCAAGTGGAGACCCAGGAGTTGAGAAGGACTCAAAGTGTGGCTGACTGAAGATAGATGATAATGCATAAACTCATACAAATAACAAGGCAAACATACCAATACAGAAATGAGGCAAATATATAATAAGCATTCATGTGTAGAAACACTTCAAGTCAATAAAAAATCAAAAGATGCTGAACTTTGCTATTCATCTTTCAAAATGTATTCTAACAAAAATGTCAGTATTTCACATGGGAACTTTTCAGTTTACTTGGTTCACTTCTGGACTTTTCAAAAAGTCATTTTTGTTTACCAAACACCTGTACCACTTTAGTATTTTTCTTTGTCTGTAAATGACCAATTCCTCCAAACTTTAAATGGTGTTGGGTACAGAGGGAGGCTCCACTAACAGGAAGAGAAGGTCATTCATCAAGATCCTTCATAGGCAATGGCTGGAATAGACTGAATTTCAGATGAACTAAGAATTTACTTTTTCGACTCTTTCCATATGAGCTATCAAGCCTAAAGAATCATGAGAAACCAGGAGTTTAAGATTGTCACCTCTCGGGGGCCGGGGAGTTAGCTCAGTGGTTCCAGCGTCTGTCTCGCAAGCGCAAGGACCCGGGTTCGATTCCCCGGTAACCACATAACAATACTGGGTGTGGAGACCCACACCCAGCAGCAACCAGTACCACATACCACAGTGCCGGGCGTGGTGGCTCACGCCTGTAATCCCAGCACTCGGGAGGCAGAGGCAGGAGGATTGTGATGTGAGTT
>PVIR01004040.1:0-82631 GCA_004026965.1 Petromus typicus
ATTTACATCTTCATTTTCTCATACCAGAGAAAAGATGCGATATGTACCTATCTGTGCCCTATTTATTTCACTTATGAGGATATCCTCAAGGTATGTCCATTTAAATAGAAATGATTCAAACTTATCATTAACATTATATTGCTTTTGATGTTTGTTTCTAGTGAAATCTAATAATGTTATGGTTATTTTCTTTTACTCATTTGTGTTTATTTGTGAAAAATAACCTATAGTTTTGTGCTACAATATATAAAAACTCTTCTCATAAGTACATTAGATAGAAGTTTTATACTTCTCCAGCTCTTGGTAATATTTTTTTTCCAGTACAAAATTGATATGTTTGGGACACTGAGATTGAATAGGAAGTAAGTACCAAAAGATCTGCAAAAGAAAAAAACTGAAAAAGGGAGAAATGTAAGCATGTCTGAGAGAAAATTCTTTGTTATGAAATAGAAAGATAAAAAAAGATATCTTATTGCCAGCTGTTTATTGTATAGAAATGATAGAACTTGAAAGAAATGAAACTTTAAAAATTTCAGTAGTTGTCAATGATTGTAATAATTCTATGAGTGATGTTGACAGTCAACCAACATCTGACGAGCTGTCCTGTAATCAAAAAGTGAGAAAAAATATTATGATAAAATATTTATGTACCTTCTGAATCAAACAGTATGGAACTCATTTGTTATTTACTCAGTGCAAGAAAGTTCAAAAAGTCATTTGTAATTTAGATAAGGTTTAATAGACCAAATCATTGAGAATTGTTGGATAATAAAACACCAACCAAGAGGTCCATCATTGACATCTCCACTGTTACTGAAAGAGAAAAATAATTTCCCTGAAGTTAAAGTGAGCCTTGGTGCAGGGCATTTACTGAGAGCATTTCTAGATTTGCCCAAGCTTGCCAGGTAGAGTACAGGAATGTTTTTGTTTATGAAATGGTTTTGTTACTTCTCCCTCCCCACCAAATGTAGCTAATTCTCACTTGACTGTTAAATTAACCGGTGAGTATGTTGCTTGTATGCTGAATGAGCCAATGAGCTTGTTGAGCCTATATATTCAAACTTGTAACCAATAGAAAGAATAAAAGATTTTTACTTTTGGTTTGCTCCACAGATCTTTGATGTATTGCCTTTTCTCCTAAATTAGCCTGAACAAGGCATATTTTGGGGAAGTTTTCCCACAATATTATATTTAGTGGTTGGATATTGTATTGAAATTATACCACTCACTGAAAAAAAGGAAAGACCAACCCAACAGTGTAAAGTCTGTTGCTCAAGGAAAGACAGTAATGCTAGGACAATTTGGAAAGAGAATAGACACTGCTGTCCAGGTTGTAATAATGCCTTGTGTAATGAATGTTTTAAAATCTACCATACATAGAAAAATTATTGAATAAACTTTGTAAAATTGTCATTTTTATATTTCCTGTTGTATTATCTTATAAAAATTAACAAAAACCTTGTAATGTTTGGTCATCTTATATTTAAATAATTGGACTGTTCAGTGGTTAAATTACCAATGTTCAGTATTATAATAAAGATCCTCAGTACTTTAACCACACATGTGCCAGGTATTTTGTCATCTTCTAGCTCTGTGACCATAGGCAAGACAACATACTCCCGACTTTCCATCTTCCCGTCCATAAAAAGGTAATGATCATGCTTTCTTCCCAGAGATGTGGATAGATTTAGATGAAGTAGTACTTCTGTAGCATGTGGCACCATTTTTGACCGGCAGAATAAACTCACCAGATGCTGCCCATGGGTGTTTTAGCCAAACTTCCTGCCTTACTCCGATTCTGTACCACACACTTCAGATTCTCTACTGGTTAGTTTCTATCCAGAGAGACACACAGCTCTTGCAGCCTTATTGTTGGTGACTGACCAGAGAACCTGAGCAACACAATGGCCATATTGACATCAGACCTACGCTGGAAGAGACTCAGGTTTTCTACTGAGATTTGAGGATGTTATCCTGCTCTTTTCTCCTGACATTTTTCTTTTCATTTTAAAGAGAGATTTATAAAGCTTATGTATATAAGGGGCGAGGAGTTGCAGGGAGGGCAGAAAATAAAAAGAGAGTGAAATCTTCGTTGTATAGTTCCTCTCTATGGTGAGGAAGCCTCCATGGGACTGAGCAGAGCCCAGAGGCCTTGAGGGTGGCTATTTAGTCTGCAGTCCGAGTTGGAGGAGCGGATATAGACTGTGTGCAACTTCATGTGCACAGCAAACTTTGTAACTACAATAGAGAGAAGAAATGAAAGAGACAAAGCCCTAATTCTAACAAATTCTTGTGGAGCGCCTGCTATATGTCTGGCAATGGACTGGACATGGAATTTTCAGGATGGCAGGAAGGGATCAGTAGCACCTGTATATGCTGTGCAGATATAGCCAGAAGACACAGATGAAAGCCAGGGCTGGGCATGGCAGCCTCGTAGGGGGTTTATAGGATGAAGAAGAGTTGGGAAGGCAAATGAAAGGAAAGGAGCAGTGCAGGTGGGTGGGCTGGGGTGTGGAGGGAATTAACAGTGCCTTGCAACCTGGGCCTGGAGTGATGTAGTGTGCTGACCCGAGTGAGTGGGATGGGTAGTTGGAGAGGGAAGGGGCCGGTGAGGTGGCTGTAGGATCTCAGATCGCCTTGTGGCTGCTGAGAGCCCCAGAAGGGTCTGCAGAAAGCTCCACTGAGATAAGCCCTGGGTTTTCAGCTGGAGGAAAGCAGCCCCTTCCTGAGGTCTTGCTGTACTTCCTGTGAGGAAAGTGATGCTCCCGAGAGGCTAAGGAGGAAGGATAGGTCTGGTGCCCCTCAGCTGGAGACACCGACCAACCGTAGAGAGGAGTCGGTGGGTGAGCGAGGTGCATGGGGAGGGACGTCATGTGCTCTGCTTTTTATGTGGCTGTAAACTCAGTGTGGAAATGCTTTTGCTTGTGTTCTGGCTTTTTCATGTCACATCCTAAGTATGTGTCTCATCTTGGTATACAGTCGTCTTAAGCATAATTTATAATGGTAACAAAATATAAACTTATTACAGATTCTCCATCCTTCATAGATATGTTCACTGTTGCAATTTTCTTTTCTTTTCTTTTTTTTTTTTTTTTTTTTTGAGACAGGGTCTCGCTTTGTAGTTCAGGCTGGCCCTGAGCTCAGCCTCAAACTCACATCAGAGCAGTCCTCCTGCCTCTGCCTCCCGAGTGCTGGGATTACAGGCGTGAGCCACCACGCTCGGCACTGTAGTATGTGGTACTGATTGCTGCTGGGCGTGAGTCTCCACGCCAAGTATAGGTATGTGGTTACCGGGAATCGAACCTGGGTCCTTGTGCTTGCAAGACAGGCGCCGGAACCACTGAGCTAACTCCCCGTCTCCTCACTGTTGCAATTTTCACTTTTGGACATAAGGTATTAGTGTGTGTATTTGGGTTTCCCCTGCCTTTAGATTATGGTGTGGGTGCTATCATGTCTCCTTCACACATTTGGCCAAGTTGTTTTCTAAAAGAGCCATGCCATGTTGTGATGCCACCGGTAGTATATGGATAGGCTTCTCCAATCTGCCTGTGTAGATTGCCGCTACGTTGAATTCTCTACTGTGGATTCCTGTAAATGTCCACGGCGACTGAGAGACGTCAGGTGTTCGCTCTGTGTAAGATGCTGCAGGCATTGTCTCCCTAGCCCATGCAGCAAGCCTTTGAGTGAGGCACAGCTGTCCTCCACAAGAGAGGGCAAACCGAGGCACTGAGAGATGAGTCATTTGCCCGGCTCACGTGGCTGGGAAGTGATGGGTGGGGGCTGCAATTAAGGTAGGCTTTGGGGGACTCTTAGCACAGGTGGTCACCAACGCCTATTGTCCCAATGTCTATTTTAGGTTTCCTTTTTGTCACATGAAATTATTTTCCCATGTTTAATACTTGCTCTATTTCCTTGTTTGGTGATTTTTCCTTTATGTCTTTTATAATTATTTTAATTTGGTAAACTCTTCACATCACACTCCCAGCTTAGTTTGGAGTTTCAGCCTATTCTGGGATCAGAAGAACCCACTTCAGGAGGTGGGGTTATTTTTTGAGTCATTGCTGGGTCAAGGTGGAATCTGTGCTGGTCTCATCATTAGTTGTCAGGAAGGTGCAGCCTGATTCGCAAGCTTAGGGGGAGGCAATGAGGAGTCACTAGGGGTGTAAAGATTGAAAAACACCTGCCACCCAGACTTTGTTAATTTCCACCAGATAAGCCACTTATCTTTTATATGAGCCTTTTAATGGTTCAAATATGAATTACTAGGTTTTTTAAAAAATTGCAGTCTATATTCCTAATGTTAAGTGATTTTTCCTTCAGTTTCTTTAATTTAAAAAGATTAATTGCAAGGGATGCATGAAGCATAACACCATGACATAAACTCTCAGTAGTGAGAAGTGTGCTGTTGTCTTCCTTCTTCCTGTCTTGCTGTCATTTTCCCCTTTTGGAGAATGGGCTGTGGTACATTGAGGCTCACAGTTGGCCTCTATGAAGTTGTCCCTGTCCTCGTCGCCAGCACAGTGAAGAATCCTCTCGCTTCTGAGGTCTTGTCTCCCTTGAGTTTGAGAGCAGGCCTGATTTCAGGGATTACCATCCCTAAAGTGGAATGTAGGATTTTGAAATGCCATTTAGAAGACAGAAACACAAGGTGTTTCACTGTGACCTGTAACATCAGTGTCCACTAGTACCCACCAGTTAACAGCTGAATAGCTTTGTCAAGTCCCAGTGTCTCACTAAGTTCTTTCTATACATCATCTTGTCAGTGCTTCTTAGACTTGAGCCTTGGAAGACTGGCTAAAACACCCAAGTTTCTGATTCAGTAGGTTTGGGTTGGGGCCTGAGAATTTGCATTTCTCATGAGTTCTCAGGGAGGCTGAGACTTCTGGTCCTCATGTTTGAGGTCTAGATTAATCTGCCTAAATGAGCTTCGTAGAGCAGAGAACTCGATCCTTATTTCCCAGTGAGGAAACAGAGACAGTAACTGTCAGGAGACTTGACCACATATCTGCTGACTATGAACATCTTGTAGCAGCAAAAGCCCAAGACGGTCCTGGGAAGACTTCTGTGGTAGTGGAGCAGTGAGTTGTGGAGCTTGAGAGTCAGGCACAGGAGGCCAGTGAAGTCTTGGATAATGAGTTGAGAACACGAGGCCTAGAAAGCACCATGGGGCCACCAAGGAATGCTGAGAAGTGGTTAAAGCAATCTATGCTGCGGCTTACTTTCTTTCTGTCCACCGTCCTTGCTGCTAACATGTCATTGAGCTCTGTTGTGTGGAAATCTGTCTGTGATGTGTCTGTTTGTGTTAAATTCCGCTCACACCATTGCCCTATTTGAGTGGGATTCTGTCTGCATCTTGCCTCTTCTTCTCCCCTTCATGATCCTTTTCTGCATTTCCTATAAAAAGAGGAAGAAACAGTTTAAAAGGTGCAGAAGGAAAATAAGTAACAGTTTCTCCTTGAGTTTATTTTGTAATGTTGTACTGTTAGGCCCTGGTAGGAGGGAGTTTCTGTATATATATATATACATACATACATACATACATACATGAGAATAGGAAAGGGAAGGAGACCTCACAGGTAACATGTGGGCACTTTCCAGATTCGTCACCAATGCAGGAATTGAGAGTCAAAGCTTGAGCACCCTCAGGAAGGCTTTGGCAGCATGGAAATGTGTCCAGTGAGGCGACAGACTGGTGGCCTCTTGGCCAGATCCCATTGATGGGTTTGGTTTGGCTCACATAGTATTTGAAAAATATTCAGATTAGCTTAAAACATGGGAGTGTTCATAATAAAACCCCTAGTTTCCAGCTTTTCTTGAGAAATTAGGAAAACTAGCATCTAGGCTCTGTGGCTGGTTGGTGGCTGCCCCAGGGAAGGGTCTGGCTCCTAGTCAAGACCCCTCCACCAGCATGGGCCCTGAGGTCCTGGACTGTGCTGACCTGGGCCTAGAAAAGTTCTAGACTGCTCCTTGGAGCGCCACTCACTAATGGGGGTGTGGGGCTGGCATTCACTGCTAGAGGCTTCTCGCCTGTCCTTAGCAGCTCTGTGTGGATGTGTGAGTGTGCGAGTGTGTGTGTGTGTGTGTGTGTGTGTGTGTGTGTGTGAGAGAGAGAGAGAGAGAGAGGGAGAGAGAGAGAGGGAGAAAGGGAGACAGAGAAGAGAGGGAGGAAGGAAGGGGGACATCTATGTTAAAAAGAGAGCACAGTACATGTGTAAAGAATGGATTCTCAGCTACACAGAGGCCTGTGGCCTGTGGGCAGGTGATCCTTTGGGGAGAGGCACTTCATGGCAATCCGTAGACATGGAAGGGAATTTCCTAGCCTCCTCCTATGATAGGTGAAACCATTTCTTTCTTTTAAAAATTTATAATGTGTTTTTAAAAATTATTATTATTTTACAAGATCCGTGCCGTCTGCGTGGTGCTTTATAGGGCATATCTGGCTACAGCTGGAGCACTTCTGGGTGTTTTATGGCAAATTATTCTCAGATTACCCTTTAATGCAGGAAGGGCTGCCTGTTGTCTGAGCTCCCTGGGTCACACAGAAAACCCTCAGACTTGATAAAAAACAGCTGCCTCGGTCAGCTGTTCCAAGAAAGGAGCATTTTCAGGCTGAAGCAGCAGGAAAAACGTTGTCGTAGCTGGTGGAGATTTTGAGAAATGCTAAATTACTCTTTCCTTGCCATTAAAATGTGATTTAATTTTGTTGCTAACAAATTGTGTAAATCTAAAAAACAAGTGCTGTGAAGGAGAGTTTGTTAAGCGCATTCTGGCAATACTTACAGTATGTCCTGAGGGGACAGTCCCCAGGGAAGGCAGCACAAAACTCCCCCTGACCCCTGCATCCCTGGGCCTCAGCCTGGCTGGCCGGGGTCAGGGGCCAACCCACTGGCCTCCCTCCCCTCACTCCTCGGGGTCCCTGCTGAGACCAGCAACAAAGAGGTCAATTGTCTGAGGCCTCCCTTTGGCTGAGGGGCTTGCTGGCCTCCGGATGCCAGAGGGTATCCATGCGCGTGGGTATGTGTGCAGACGCGGACCCGAGTGTGCATATGTGTACACAGGTGCATGAGTGGTGGTTCATGGCTGTGGCTGCAATGAGTGTATGCATGGATGCACACACACACACATGTACAGTGAGAGTCTGCACACCCAGCTGTAAGTATGTGCCTGCAAGGTTTGTATAGTGCACACATGTGTGAGTGCGCCAATGTGTGAGCAGGTGTGTACATGTATGAACATGTGCACCTGTGTTCGGTATGAGTGTGTGCGTGGGTGAGGCTTGCCAGGAGAACTTCTGTGCGGCCAATGGCTCTTGGCAGGCTGAGGGGTCTCAGGGAAGCAGGGTTGGCTGGTTGGTCCCTGATGCGGGGCAGAAAGGCCCTCCCTCCGTCTCATCTCTGGGGCTGCATGCAGTCACCTTGTTTGCAGCCTGCTGTGGAACAGGATGTCAGACTGCCTCCACCCCAGGCCTCCCTTGCAGGACTGAGGTGGAGCTGCACATGGATTCTCTGCATGTCGCTCATTAGCAACTTTGCCTCAGTAAACTGTTCTTAAGTGAAGGTTCAAAGCAAGACCCACAAGCCCTCTCCTACATTATTCCATCTCTTTTTCAGAGCTACCCAATTGGATCCTGTGTGTTCTGGGTGGCATTTTAGCCATGTTTCCAGAATGTGAAATCTGCTGTCACTCCCACCCCAGAAGTTGGTTCCCATGTAGCCAGCCACAGGGTCTTTGCCTAACCTGTTGTCCTGGTTTCTAACATGGCTTGTTCACACAGGCCTGCAGGGGCCTGGGCTGACCTGGCCGTTAGTACGAGTACCCTGCCTGGGGGTTGCTGTGATTTGCATTTTCTTCCTTAACAAGATACTCTTCTAAAAATGTTAATAAAACCCGTTTGATTCAGAAGCCCAGGAAAGAGGAATAAAAACTCTCGGTTGAAATTCACCTTTGCAAAATAGTTGTCGTCCACTCCTGTGGACCAGCACAGCTGCCACTGAACAAACTCTGCTGCTTTTCTCTGTTCTGCCCCTCCCACCCCCATTTCCTCTCCTTACTCCAGCAAGGGCTTATCTTTCAACTGGGGAAAAGCCATCAATTAAACTGTACGTCAAAGCTTACCAAAATATTCAGTTGGTAAAATTATCTTATAATTAGACAAACTGTAAGGCAGAACTTTTTAACCCCAGGAAATGTAAAGTGACCCGGAATGTGAAATCTGCAAATTGCTCATCATGACCTTCTTGGCTACAGTTTCTGCTTTACTTTTTTTCCCCAAAGTAATTTCCTCCTTGTTCTTTACATTTGTAATAGTCCCTGAGGTGTCTTTCTCTTTTGTCTGTGTAAGTCACAGCATAAATATATGGACAGTATATTTGAGATAGATAATTGAATAAGAGCAGGTGAGTGAGATGAAATCAGCTTGATTTTTTAATATTTCATCACTGCACTGTGACATGCTCTTTTTGTAAACTGAAGCCTATTTTCCCAAGCTCCTGGTGGCTCGTCTTCATCATCAGTTCTGTATTTCAGATGCCTGAGTGATGGGCGAGTGGTCCTGGATCCGAGTTACTCCATCCCCCACTGGGCAGGGTCACTCAGCGTTCTTGTCATGGCTGCTTCTCTCTGTTTGGTTCTCTATCAAGTTTCTTCCCTCATCTCTCCATCTGCCTGTGTCCCTCCAGTCATCTTGCACCATCCAGGATGACACCATAAATGTCCTCCTCCGCACTGCAGCCCTGTTGAGAGGCTCAGTATCAAAAAAATCACACATGACCATAAGGATCTTGTGGTGCAACATAGACATTTCAAATGGAAATGATATTACAGGTGATGCTTAGGTTCCTAACTACTGTGGGTTTCTAAGTAAGTAATAGCATTCCTAGTTACAAGATGGCTTCTTTTTTGGAGGAATCTCACTTTGAAGCCAAGGCTGGCCTTGAACTGACAGTTCTCTTTCTCAGCCACCTAAATAGCTGATATGACAGTCATGTGGTACCATACTTGGCCTTAGAATATTATCATAGTTCTTAAAGCAAATTGAATAATTAAATTTGGGCATGCACCACCATTTTCATAAACTAGGTATTGCCTATATTTAGTGCTAGCAATAGCAGCTCATATTTATAAAGCTTTTCCTATCTGTAAGCATAAGGACACAGATAATAGAAAAAGTGCTTTATCTTTGGATTACTTGGGAGAAAATCATGATTTTGCTCATTTTACAGTTGGGAAAACTGAGGCTCAGCAATTTCCATATACAGCTGGACTTGGCTGGCTTGACTCTTGTGTGCCACAGCTGACCTTATGTGAACAGGCTGGGGCTGGGCTGAATGGTCTGAACTGATGTACGTTTGAAAAGTTTCCATGACATCCATGGAGAGAAGAGAGGAAACCCCAGCTTTAGCTCATTGCCCAGTGCTGCTGTGGCCAGCAGGTGCCCACATGATGTCTCGTCATCACAGTCCATTTCTTCGGTGTCCTGAGAGCTGAGATTCGCTGGCCATGCACTGATGGTGCACATTCTCACTGGCTTCTCTTTCTCAGTGACCGAGGGTGGGGAGAGGTGAAAAGACACCCCATCCCTTCCCCTCCCCCTCAGGGCTCGCTGTCTTGATGCCAACCTTGGGGTCAGCCACGTGCTGCTGTCACATCCTTCCACTGCTGTGTGAGGAGTATGAGTCCCTTTCTGGAAGTCTTTTCTGATGAAAGATGTGTCCCATCTTGTCAGCAGTGAGATATCTTAGGCCTCTTTACGACCCTTCCAAAATATGGTGGTGCTTTAAAAGCAAAGTTGAAACCAGAAAACTATCAAGTGTGCTGTTTATGAAGCGTTAGTAACAAGGTTCTTTAGGAAATGTTTAAAAACAATTGACCATGTTAAGTTAATGTTCTTGTGAATTCAGCATGTTCTTGATATTGTTTACTTTGTGTTTTTCTCTTGTTCATTACTGTTTGGGTTGACATTAGCCATTCACTCTAGCCATAGATAAGTTTAACAGCCTATTTATTTATTTTTAGACAAATGTACTTATAGAACCAGAGCTTTTTGTTTATTCTACTTCTGAAGTTTTTGAGTTTATTTTTGGTGGCACAAATGAAATTGTCATCGCTGCTTAATTGGTAAGAACAAATTATTGGAGGAATAAGTTTTTACATAGAAATACGATAGGTAGAATATTTCTGTCAAATCACAAAAATGGGAAGCTGTGTAGCAAGGACACAGATGTGGTTTCTTGGTGAAGTACTCTGCCCAGGAGAGAGAACTGAAATGTTCCATGTGTGAGACCAGGCCAGGCATGTCTCTGCAGCCATTTCCCCTGTCCCCAGGGACTCTTCTTCCTATCGCAGTATGACTGACAGTGGTACGTGTGTGTTTGTGTGTGTGTATGTGAGGGAGAGAGAGAGAGAGAGTACATGTGTATGTCAGTGTGTGTGTATGTCAGTGTGTGTGTGTGTGTGTGTGTGTGTGTGTATGTCAGTGTGTGTGTATGTCGGTGTGTGTGTATGTGAGAGTCCTGCACATTGAGGATGCCAGCAGCCTGCTAATAGGCAGGAGCCTTTCCCGAGGAGAGCTGAGATGTGCTGCAGTTCAGAACAGACACAAGCCTTTCCTGGGATGGTTAGGGAGACTTTGCTGTGGCTCAGTGGAGAGGTATAGGTGCCACAGAATCTGCACATAGACTGAAAATAAAGTTTGCTTTTTAATGCTCTGTTGGGATGAAAACCTTTTAGCCAGTCACATCAGTAAGATGAGAGGCTGGGGTGGACCTGGACAGGTCCTTGGAGGTGGGGACTTTACCCCTGTGCTTATCACCACTAGGCCAGTGTGTGGAGGAGATTCTGACTCCCAGAGGCAGTGGAAGATGCTCCGTATCATTCTGTGTTGCTCCCTACACACCACAGTGTGGTTGGAGACTCTTCTCTGGGTGGAACATGACCTTCACTCTGGAAAGGAAAGGTAGTCTCACCTTTCAATGGGTGGTGACTGAGCCCCAACTTCCCATCCCCCCCAACCCCAGCATGTGGTGAATTCTGGAAGGAAACACTGCCTGGATTGTCATCAGTTTTCCCCTGTAACTGATTCCTCTTTTCCCAAAGCAGCCAGGCTTGCTAAAGAAGTGTGGTTAGATGATAGTGACTGTGAACAGAATAAGGTGGACGCTCTGAGAACTGAGCGGAGCCTTCAGTTGTGATGAAGGAGAAGTTGTGGGGCACCTGCCACACTTGCCTGAGAGTCCTACGCCTTCAGGCTGAAGACTTGGAGGAATACAGGGAACACTCTCAGCTCTGACTCCTCAGAGATGTCCATGGTGCCGGCTTAGTCTCGGGTCCACAGCATTTCTTCTTGCTACTTTGTTGAGAAACCACTGGACAGTAGCCAGTGACTGACAAAAGGGTCACTGTCACCTGGGTTTTGCAGCCTTAGCTCTGTGTCTACCAGCAGAGTGTTTCAGGATAAGTGACCTGACTCTCTAGCCTTAGGCTTTGCAATCTGTTCTCCAATTTGTCTTGTGCACGTTCCCTTCCCCCTCTTACCCGCTCTCACTTTTTACCTAAATAGACCTATCCTGAAAGTTGTTGAAGAGCAGATGGGAAAGCAAAGAGCTCTGCTACCAGCAAGGCCTGTGGTGAAGATGGTGTGACTTTCAAAGCATTGGCTGTCTTCTGTTTGCAATAAGAGGAGAGTTGTCTCAGAATCCATCCAGGCCAAGAACTGGCCCTATGGGAAGGAAGTGGGGATGGTGGACAGAAAGTTTTCTCAGAGTTTGGAGCTTTGGAATTGCTAATTGGGGGCGTTTACAAAACCTACTCTGGCTCCAGTGGCTGACTACTATCACTGAATGCAGGTATAAGGGCAGTGGAGATGGCTTGTCTCCTACAGAGCCATCTTGGGAGGACTTGAGGGCTGAGACCTTCATTATCTGAAGCCTAGTTTCCTTACATGTCTGGTAGGAGATACTGACTCTTTACAGGGGCTCTCTGTTCTCCTCCAGTGGGCTTTCTTGAAGCACAGTAGTTGGTTTTCTTGGAAAAAGTCTTATAAAAAGAGGCTGCCACTTTCCAGTGACCCAGCCTGAGAAGTTACATAGCAACATTTCTCCCTTATCCATTGGTGGAAGCAGCCACCAACCTCCACCTGTATTTAAAGGGAAGAAGCAGATACTCAACCCCTCAGTATGAAGAGGGTCAGTAACAGAGCACACAAAATGATAGGCCTCTATCAACCCTCTTGGGAAATGTAGTCTGCTGTTGAGTCTAAAATTCAGGAGTCTGTATTTGATACATTTGAGAGAAGGAACTTAATATACCATCCTTGGGGTAAGGTACTTGCTGGTCGAGAATGCAAAGTAGATATGTGTGAAGACTGAAGAATAGACATACATCTTATTGGAGGATGAATCAAGGGAAGATTCTTGGAGAAGGTGGGTATTAAAGCATCATCCTTCTTCTACAGTGGAAAAACAAGCAAGTAGTTGGCCCAGCTAATTCAAGAGATGTTGCTTGTAGGATGATTTTCATATCCTTTAGAATATATAGGCTTTAAACTATTGTTCATCATTTATTTGCAAGATAGAGTGAGTTTCAGGAAGGTTTGTAGTTGTAAGGTAGATCCTGGTTCTTTGCATTTCTCTTTAGTCCTAGGGGCTCAGTTTTGATCTCAAATTAGAACACATTCTTCAAAACAAGTACTACAGAGAACTAGACAGTATCTGAGAAGTAAGCTTGCCAGCTCCCACCCACATATCAGCAACAAGCTCCTGCCAGCCACTTAGGTGCTTTCACTGGAGATATCCTGAGAAAACACCCAAGTGGCTTCCCCTTGAGCTATGTCTGCAGGGATGTTGCCTCCAGGAGGTCCTGTCCTGTGTGTTGGCTCTAGGGTGTTGAGTTTGTAAGAGAGGTTCTGCATACTTACGTAAATGTAAGTAATAAAACTGAATTTATGGTGTAGATCTAAAATGTCCCCCCCAAATTTTCATGTTCAGAGGTGGGGGCTAGTTGGGAGGGTCAGGTCTCTAGGAGTGTGACCTGGAAGGGTGTATTTTCCTCTGTGGCTTCTCCTTCCTTACCAGCATGCAGTGAATAGCCATCCTTTACTGAACCACTTCTGCCTTGGGCCAGCTGACCGTGAAGCAGACCCACTAGAACTGTGAGCCAAAAACCCACTCTGTTTTCACTGTGGGTGTCTAGTATTTTGTTCCAGTAACTGGAAAGTGACTAAGACACTGAATAAGAGAAAAGAAGTAGTCTGCTGAGACTTCCTTTCAAGTCCCAAGATCCTTTGCTATCACCCTTGGAAACTGAGGATCTGAGTGCCAGTGGTGGCCTAATGAACCAGTCAGAGAAGTTGCCTGCAGCTGGTATCACCTACACAGGACTCAGAAGATTGCAGGAGTGGAGAGAATAATTGGAAAGTGATTAAAATAATTCATAGCCCTTGAGCTGACAATAAACTGACATCTTCACTGCATGGAAACACAGAGGACATCATCATCATTGTCATTATCATCATCATCATCGATGGTTTTGTTTTCCAAAAATAAAGTTTTGAAGTATAATAAACTCATATGTTAGAACTCCAGGAAGTACCTGCATCTTCAAATCTATGGTGGGGAAGAGACCATCTCTGGGAAATCTTCATTCATAAGTACTATATGACACTTAGAAAGGTGCCACTAAAGAGCCATCTGTAGGCCCAGGCTGCATCATCTCCTCCACATTTACCTCCATCTTTTCCCATCTTTGGCATCAGTGGGCACAGGATGAATGGACCTTTTCTCTTAGAAGCCTGTAGGGCACTGTGTTTTCTAGCGGTGGCTCTTGTGGGGTCAGGAGGTCGCTTACCTCTCCCTTTATCCAGGAGGAGGGAAATGGAGGACATAAGCTTCTGGGTGAGTCCTCTTTAAAAATCCTACTAGTGGAATATCTTGAGCTTCTTTTTTTTATTGATTACTTTTATGTTTCTTTGGGTAAATATACCCCAACATAAAATTGACCATTTGTCTTAATCTTTTTATGCTGCTATAACAAGCTGCAGTTTGGCAGGGTAATTTATGAAGAACAGAACTTAATTCTGCCATACTTCTGGAGGCTGCAAAGTCCAAGTTCAAGGCACTGGAAGGCTGACCTTGGTGAGGGTTGCTCTTCATGCCCAGGATGGCGTCACTGTGTTTCCTGAGCTGTCCCTTCACATGAGAGAAGACAGAAGGGCAAGCTAACCCAGTACCCCTTGAACTGTCTCTTACCACTTTCTTTTTGTGGTACTGGGGGTTGAATTTGGGCGTTTGTGCTTCCAAGGTAGGCACGCTACCACTTGAGCTAAATCCCAGGCCTTCTCTTGCCACTTTTTTACGTGTTCTTCCCAAGATGGGGCATTTTTATTAGTATGTGTTTCTGATATCTGACAGTTGCTTTCATTTTTGAGAATTGGTATACATACATATTACATCTTGATCACTTTTACTCATTTTCCTGCCTGCCCCCTTCCCATGCACCTTCATTCTCCAGGTCCCATTTCTATCTCTGCAGCAGCTAACTCCCTGTCATCTACAATCTCTCCTTTACTTTGCTCTTTAAATTGTTTATATTTTGGATTTCTTTTTTTTTTATTGAAATCTTTATTGGTACATTACATAGACATATCATGATTGCACTCCACAGTGAGAATTTGTACCAGTACATGACACAACTTAATTCTCATTTTTTCCCATAGCTCTACCCACTCTACCACCCTCCTATACACATAAACTTTGTTTCCTTTCTTTTTTGTTATGATCTCATTATTTTTCCCCCTTTACCCTCTTTTACTTTGAATATTTTCTATTTCACAATATATATCATACAATTCTAGAACTCATTTACATCTTTATTTTCTCATACCAGAGAAAAGGTGTGATATTTACATATCTGTGACCTATTTATTTCACTTATGAGGATATCCTCAAGGTATGTCCATTTAAGTATAAATGATTCAAACATCATTTTTTATGGCAGAGTAATACTCCATTCTGTAGAAGAACCACAGCTTTCTTATGCAGTCTCCAGTTGGTGGACAGTTGGGTTGTTTCCAAGATTTAGCAATCACAAACTGAGCTGCTATAAACGTGGGTGCACATATGTTACTGTGATATGAGTCTTTTAATTCTTTTGTGTATATACCTAGCAGGGTGATGGCCTGGTCAAATGGGACTTCCAATTCTAGCTTTTTGAGGAGGACTTCTTATATAAGAGACTTTGTCTGATTTATTTCATTTAAAATTATAGTCTCAAGATTAATCCATTTTCCTACAAATGACTCAAATTTACCCTGCTTTATGGTTGAATAGTACTCCATTGTGTACATATGCCACATTTTCTTTTTTTTATTCATATGAATAAATCATATATCAGCATGTATCAGTGTAATATAATATGGGCTGCTTCCAAAATGTAGATGTTGTGGATTGTGCTGCTTGAAACATGTGTATCTTAGTTACTTTTTCTCATTGCTGAGACAAAATATGCAACTCTCAAAGTCAAAGGAGGAAAGGTTTATTTGGCTTATAGTTTATAGAGGCTTCAGTCCGTGATTGGCTTTGTCCAAGGTAGTGTGGTAGGGCAAAAGGTAGTAAAGCAACAAAAGCCTTAACAGTGTCTTTCTGCCTGCTTTGTCTTATCCAGAGCACACTGACACCCTTAATCCTAGTGTGCTTGAGCCTAACCTTACACCATTGATCACTCACAGTATTACATACTCTAGACCCAGCCACCTCCCAGGTTTTGGAGGACATTTTGATACAAGCCATAACAACGAGTATGCATGTACCAGTGTAATATAATTTTAAGTCAGAAAGGTACCTAGGAAAAGTATATCTGGGTCAAATGGGATCTCTAGTTTTTTTAGGAATCTCCCATTGTTTTCCATAGCACAAGTTTACATTCTCACCAATAATGTAAAATTCTGGGGCCAGGGATTTAGCTCAGTGGTTCCGGCGCCTGCTTTGCAAGCTCAAAGGCCCAGGTTTGATCCCTGGTAACCACATACAATACTGGACATGAAGACTCACACCCATCAGCAACCAGTAACACATACCACAGTGCCTGGAGTGGTGGCTCATGCCTGTAATCCCAACACTCGGGGAGCAGAGGCAGGAGGATTGCCGTGAGTTTGAGGCTGAGCTCAGGGCCAGCCTGAACTATAAAGAGAGACCCTGATTGCTAATGGGTGTGAGTTTCCACACCTGACATTGTTGTATGTGGCTACTGGGGGTTGAACCCGGGTCCTTGCACTTGCAAGGCAAGTTCGAGAACCACTGAGCTAAATCCCTGGTCCTCACTTACTTCTTAAAACAGGGTTGTACCTTATGTTCACGCAGTTCTGGGACACTTCAAAGGCTCACAATTGCTATGGAGACATGATTTCCATTTCTTTGTCACTTTTACCCAGAACCCAGATGCTAGATTGCGGGCTTCCCGGGTCTTTTTCATCTGTGTAAAGATACTTTTGGAGTCATGGTTTGGAACTTTTGGCAGTAATCATCAGATCTCTTTTCAAAATTTTCTAACAGAAGAGCTAGGGCCAAGAACAATGATGGAGGAAATCTCAAGGGACCTGTTTAAAAGATAGAATAGTGGGATAAAGGAAACAGGCATCAAAGTGGTTCCAAAATGACAGTATTGGAAAGATAGGGTCAGTTTTGCAGAGGAATACCATTGGGGCCTTAAAGAAGATGAATGTTGGGCCGAGGGAAGGAAGTTACTCTAATCCTGTTGCTTGGTGAGCAGGCAGCTCCTCTCAGGCTGCTGTAGACATGGGGGTGGAAGTGGGTGACAGGGTGGCCCTGAGCAAGAGGTGATACTCATGTGGTAACACAGGGGCTCGATGCTGCAGTAGTTCTTGTCTCTGTTTTCATGTATAAGCGGTGCTTCTGCTGTCGTATCCCTCTTCTTGATATGGACAGAGTTTGGGCTGAAGAGAATCCCCTGCATACATATGCCTTCCAGGCTCTTCTTCCTCTCCTCTCCATCCACAGACACCTCTCAGTTCTGTCAGACCAGCTATGCCATCCACCCAGGTGACCCAGCGCTGTGCATTGTGCATGTGGGAGACTGCTGAGGGTGAGGAAGTGGAATATTAGTGCCTAATATTCAGGCACTATGAACCTACAAAGCAAGAGGCATACCTACTACGACAGCAAATCAAATGATAGGTCTTGCTGCAGTTCCATGTGTTATGGTGGGATTTTCATTTACTTTGACAAAGTCAATTCATTTTCATCTAGTGGAAAATTGTCTCTTGATGCTCATTCCCCTCTATTTGGCTTGAGGTTTTCGGGTGGAATCCACATGGTGGTGATAGCTGGGTAACCCCCAGAAATGCCCTTTGCAGATAACAGCTCTCGGGGCTCCACCACCCACACAGTGGGGAACTATTTCCCCCCTGTGTGGGTGTTTTATTTTGTTTTGTTTTTTTTTCCTTTCTCTAAGATTGAAAGCGTCTAACTGCTCTTCCTGCCTTACCCATTGTAGCACCCTGAAGAGGACCCCTTCCTCCTGGTGGGCACAACTGGGGCAGCAGCAAAAGGAGAAAGAGACCCAGAAGTAGGCATCTCACCTTTGCCTCTCACTTATCTGCCACCAGAAAGACCACATGAACCAGCAGTGTGGAATTTCTGCACGTGTGAGGTATGTGCACATTTCTAAGAAAAGCTCATTACAGCAGAGGATGAGATCAGTCAACTAGTCACAAGAGAATGACTGTATGTGTCTGTTTCTGGGATGGCACAAGAAAGGAAGTGAATTTTCCATTTGATTCTGTTATAGTTAAGTGAAAGTCTCCAGGAGGATGCCTTTTCTATAAAACCTGAAAGTATTTCTTTCTGATAACTGGCTTTTCTTCTATTGATTTTTTTCATAGACTGTAAGAAAGGCCAAATCAGTATCCATTGAGGCCATGCCCAGTATTGGAGTTATAGGTACGACCTCTCTAAACAGCTGCAGGGGGAGGGAGCGGGAGGACATGTATGATTAGCTCTGGAGGGGTGGGGAAGTGTCTCTGCATGGTTGGCAATTGCTGACCTGGGTTTTTGGGGCACCCTTTATAATGAACGCAGACCTGTGATGAAATGGTCATTTCAAGACCATTTGTGTTTTTGTTTTGAGTGAGCCCAGATGGCCCAGCATGAAGTGAGGGAATCGTGTGCTTTTGTGATCTGATTTAGATTAGAAGCAGAGTTTGAAGTTTGCAGCCGAATCAGAAAGCTTATTGAATAGACAGGCAACATCAGGGAAAAAATGGAGTTGTCATTCTGAAATATAAAACCAAGGAAAAGACAAGAAACAGGAAGATCAGACCCACTAGGTTTTGACTTCAAGTGCTGGCAGATGCATAACAACTCCTATTTGGAGCTGGTTTGATCTTGTAGAATCAGCTGGAGGTGACTGTTGTTCTCCAAATTTTGTAAAAATAAACAAAAATGCCTTTCTGCCCTTTTTTCCCCTTCCAGGGAATAGTTGTTTCTGTCACTAGGGCTCTCTGGCCAATTGTTCCATTTGTCTCTTTTTCAAACTTCACAGTGAGACTCTGACCCGATTTACACAGAGTTTCCAAGAAATTATCTGGCTACAGTAGTATAATCTGTAAAGCAATGCTATCTTTTGGAAGATTGCATTTTTAGATAACCTCTACACAAAGGGCAGGCAATAAATATTTGTTGAGTGTCTAAGTCCTTTGCTTTTACTTAGGAAATCCTTGAGGGCTGGAGATTATGTTGTCCACATCTCCTGGCAAAGCTGGGCATGGGCCTGTGGATGTGCCTGCAAAGTGGTTGATGCTCTTTAGGATCCAGGGGAGCACAGGAGTAGATGGATGTATCTTCCTGTGCCTTCTTATCCCTTTCATCTTGTGTCTATCAGGTTGGTAACCTTATGCTTTAGGGACCTTCTATTCGTATGACCTTTCAGGATGGTCTCCAGTGGCTGCTTTGCCTGCCAACAAGATCTTTCTCCAGAGATGGGTTGGTTCATACCTTTCTGTGTAAAAGCCTTCATAAGTGTCCATGCCTAGAACAGAACCCTGACCCTTAGCATGGAATTCAAGTGCTCATCCCCAGCAAGCACTAGTCTTTTCCTCCTCTGCCCCTTAATTTTGCTATTTATTTTGAAAAGTTAACTGCTCTCCACCTTTCTGCATCAGTGAGCTCCTGCTTGCTTTCCAGTTGCTCCTGAATGATACCTCCTTTTTGAAGATTTGTCAAGAAATCATATTCTTTGCTGTTTTTAGATCTCAGAGTACTTCTCAGGTCAGATCTTGACTCTGCATCTTCTTTCTGTCTCAGGCAGCAGGGTGGGAAGTGTGGGTTGCATTCTTGTCCCTTCGCATGGGCTCATCTATGTTAGCACATGACCTGGAACTAAGGCCATCTGATAGAGCCATGCTATCTGCACATGTGGGTGTTGGAGGAGATAATCCTTCTTTTATGATTATCTCACTGAAAAAAAATGACCCCTCCCTTACTTCTGAAAGATTGATGTACTCAAATCAGATGCATACAGAGATTAAACACAACTCAAAGTAAAATCCTAGTAGTCTTTTGTATAGAAATTGACAAGCTAATTCAAAAGTTTACTTATAAAGGCAAAAGAATTAGACTATCCAGAGAAATTTTGAAAAAGAACAGAGTTAGAAGACAACAGGGCATCATTTTAAGGCTTAGTATGAAGCTACAGTAAATCAGTTCAGTGTATTACTGGTGAAGGACAGATATGTAGGTTGATGGGACATTCATATATATGTATTACCACATATCTTGAAGTACACACAACAATGACACATATCAGTCATGAACCTAAATGTAAAACCTAAAACTGCAAATGTTAAATCAGTAACAGAAAGTAATTTTGACTTTGGACAAGACAAAGATTTTCTTCAGACACTGAAAGCATGAGCTGTAGAGGAAGAAGTTGGTAAAGATGGATTTTTATCAAAATTATAAACATCTGCTCTTTGAAAAGCACAGCTAAGTAATGAAAAGTCAAGCCGCAAACTGGAAGAAAATATTTGCACAATACATATCTGATAAAGAGTATATCCAGAACACACATAGAGCTCTTGCAGGTCTTGAAAAAGAAAATGAAGCAATCCAACTTCACAAATGGGTACACATACTTGAGCTGTTCATCAGATAAGGTGTACAGGTGGCAAATAAAAATAAGAGATGTCCAACACCATGGATCATTAAGGAAATGCAAATTAAGACCATTACACATTGGTGCAATTTAGATTTATATAATGATCACATTCATCATAGGGAATTTGTCCCTTGACATGGCTGATTTCTTTCTTTCCTTTTTTAACCATTCCCTTCCTTTCCTTTCAACCTCTCATTCTCTTCCTTATTTACAAGAGCCCATTGCCATTTTTCATTCTTTTCTCATTTTTAAAATTTTTCTTTACTTACTTTCTGCCTCCTCCGCTTTTGTTCCTCTTTCCTACTGAATGATTTTTTTCTTGTTTCACATTGTCTATTATAAATTTTTCTCTGTTTACATTTTTAGTTCTTACATTAGAAAGACAGTGTGGTATTTACATGTGCATTCTGCTTATTTCACTTAAGAATATAGCTTCACAGTGTATCTATTTATAAGCATCTCAAGGTCATCCTTCTTTATGGCTGAATCGTACTCCACTGTGTAGAAAAAACTCATTTTCTTTACCCCTTCATTGGTTGATGGGCATTTGGATTGTTTCCAAGATATAGCTATTACAAACTATACCACTATAAACACATGAGCTGATGGTATGATGCTTTTATTTTTTTTTAAAAAAAGTACCCAGAAAGGGAATAGCTGGATCAAATGGAACCTCTAATGCTAGTTCTCTGAAGAATCTCCATACTGATTTCCACAGTGGTCGCACTAGTTTATACTCCAACCAACAGTGAAGAAGTGTTCGTTTTTCCTACAGCCCAGACAGCATTTGTTAGTTGATTTCTTGATATTAGCCATTCTTTCTGGAGTGAGATAGTATCTCAGTGTTGTTTTAATTTGCATCCTTGGATGACCAATGATGTTGAACAATTCAGTATCGGCCATTGAAAGTGAAAATTAATTTTAAACTTACCAACAGGGCTGGGGATTTAGTTCAGCGGTTCCAGCACCTGTCTTGCAAGCTCAAGGGCCGGAGTTTGATCCCCATACAGCAATACTGGGTATGGAGACACACCCACCAGCAGTCAGAACCACATACCACAGTGCCTGCTGTGGTGGCTCACGCCTGTAATCCCACCACTCGAGGCAGAGGCAGAAGGATTGTGTGAGTTTCAGGCTGAGCTCAGGACCTGCCTGAACTACAAAGTGAGACCCTGTCTCCGGAAACAACAACTTACCAACAAAGAAAAGTCCAGGTCCTGATGGTTTCTAAAAAAACTTACAGAGTTTTCCTTAAACTCTAATGAAATAGAAAGAGAAGAGAAGTAGTACTCCCAAAATCATTCCTGGAAGCAAGTATTATCCTGATAACAAAACCAGAGCAGTACCCAACCAAAAAAGAGAATGTTTTCTAGAAACCCAATCTCTGTACTTGCACAGACTCCCACAAAACAGTTCGGAAAATCACAGCCAACCAATTCTGACACTATGGATCGCTGATGAGGATGAGGAGTAATGCAGCTCCAGTCGGGGTCAAAATGGCCACTTTGGAAAAGCACTTCTATAGTTTTCCCTTTCTTTGTCTCTCCTCTTTCTCTGACTATCTCTCTATCTCATTTTTGTCTTGTCTATCTCTCTCTCATTATAGTATTGGGAATTGAGCTCAGCATCTTTGCCCTGAGTTACTCCCCCAGCTCATTTTGCTTTTTTATTTTTTTGAGACAAGAGCTCACTAAGTCACTAAGTTGCCCAGGCTGGGCTTTAACCATTGATCCTCTTGCCTTAGACTTAAAAATGAATATACTGTGTGATCCCATTTGTACAACATTCTGGGAAGGGAAAACTGTACGGAAAGAAATGGAACCATAGATGCCAAGGGAGAATGGAGGGACAGACTAGAAATCCTCCTGGGGAATTTTGGGGATGACAGATATCCTAAGTCTCTATTGTGATGGTTCTACTATTTTCTTGAAATTTACCATAATTTAATTAATGTCTTAGGAAACTTAGATTTCAGAGTGCAGAGGAAAGGGAGTCCCTGCACCTCTTTGTGGTGTGACTTCCTTGTAGAAAGCCATGTTCCCAGTTGTCTTCCCAGGCCTTTGTGTGCTGTAGAGGGGGCTTTCCCCCTGGAATTCTGTTGTTTCCCTTGCTTGAGGCAGGCATCAATTCACCTTATGATTTCCGGCGAAGACAAATTGTGAGATGAGAAGAAGTACTCTTGGCCTTGATCGCTGCCTTTCTAAGTCTTTCCACATAAACATGGTGCGGTTGGGTCTTTTGTCAACCAGCATATCCCGGACGGAGTGGATTTGACAGGGCCCTCTTGCTGAGGTGTCTCAGCCCCAGGCAATTGGATTTAACCTTGTCTTTTACCCATGAGGCTGCTGCCAAGCAGGAGCATATGAGGGACCACTGGAGCTCCTCTCCAAGGCAAGTCCCCTGAGCCCCAGGAGGTGCTGGGACAAAGTGCCAGGCTTGGCTTTCTTCCTGCGGTGGAGTGGGTGCAGTTCACCAAGGTTATACTCTGGGAGGTGCTGCTACTCTCGTCCACCTGGAAAACTCATCTGTGCTGACCACTCCTTGAAGACCCCAGGAACAGTGCAGCTGTTTCTAGTTCTCACGAGTGGGAAAGCAGCTCTGTGTTCTGTACCAGTGGAGTGGCAGGTGTCATCCCAACACCCACTTGGCTGACTGCTGCTGAGTGCAAGCAGGGGGCAGGGAGCATTCAGCCGGGGGAGAGGGAGATGAGCCCTGACAGAGGCACACAGCACGGTTGTTCTCATTCTGTCCCAGCTCTGGTCCAACCAGTGTGCCTGACAGCCCAGCCTCGTGAGGGAGCGTGGCTGGAAACTGCAGGAGGGCTTGGCCAGGCCCGTGGTTCTCCTCAGTGTGTTCTCTTGAGTGGTAGTGTCGCTGCTGCCCAGTGGGTGGTGTAGCAGCGACTCTTTTTTTTTTTTTAGGTTTTTTGAGACAGGGTCTCGCTTTGTAGTTCAGGCTGGCCCCGAGCTCAGCCTCAAACTCACATCACAGCAATCCTCCTGCCTCTGCCTCCCGAGTGCTGGGATTACAGGTGTGAGCCACCACGCCCGGCACTGTGGTTTGTGGTACTGATTGCTGCTGGGCGTGAATCTCCATGCCCAGTATGGTACATGGTTACCAGGGATCAAACCCGGGTCCTTGCGCTTGCAAGACAGATGCTGGAACCACTGAACTAACTCCCCGGCCCTGTAATAGCAACTCTTGATGGTAGAAGAGGTCACCAGAGGCTTGTGCTTCTGTCCGACAGGCTGATGTGTTGACCACTTGGATCCCAGCCTGCTATTTTGTGGACTTACCTGTGAACCTGGCTTTGTGTTCCAGACTCTGCCTTGAAGCACCCTTTTCAAGTTTTAATGTATAGTTAAATTAGCAAGGCAGAATTTGTAGGCCTTATAAATATAGTCACAGAATGTTCTTGGTTGCCTCCTTCCAGTCTGGTGAAGATACCTTATTACAGGCAATGCTTCCTGTACAAATCACACATTGGCCTCAGATGCAGCTCAGATGTCCTACAACTCAGGAATACTTCCCTGCCTTCTGATTACATAGGAACCTGGGCCTCTGAGGGTGCTGGGATGTCTTCTGAAGGGGGTAGCCTCACACTATCTGCTGTGTGCAAAAGGAGTCGTGCTGAGGCAGTTCTTTTTTATTTTTCCTGAGATGTCTTATCACTTAGATTTTGCTTCCTGTTGTGGTTGGTACAGCCTCCAGGGCCAGATAGAGAATTACATCCGTTTGTTTACATTCCCTGGCCTTTCAGAAGGTAGAATGTCCTGCTCCTGCCAGTGTCTTCTTCCTCTGTCCAGCCCTTCTTAGGGTCCATGGGGGCAGATGATGAGTGGGTGCTTGGTTGGGAGGGATTCTCCAGCACTCCCCTTCCATGGAACGAGTAACTTCATCCATAGTCCATCTCTATGAGTCTGTAGGGGTCCAGGGTGTTGGGCCTTATATACCTGTCATCTCTGTGGTTAGTTATTTATGTTTCTCCCAGACCTTTTGGGGCAATTTTGTCTCCAGAGGATGTTTGATGATATTCTTGGTTGTTTTAACTTGGAAGTTCAACTGGCATTTAATAGGGAGAGGGCCAGGGCTGCAGGGCATGAGACAGCAGTCTCATCTGGCTTAACATGTGAACAGTGCTCTGGTGGAGAAGTGCCCTACACAGAAAGCCCCTGAAGGTCAGAGTAATATTTATTCCTTTTTTGATCTTCAGAGCTTAGGAGTACACATGCATGCACATACGCGTGCACGTGCGACACACACACACACACACACACACACACACACACACACACACACACACTGCTCAGTCAGCAAAGACTGAATCAAATCTGTTGTTTAGAAGCTCATATACTGTGCTGGCTTCTGTGATGATAAAACATTCTCCGGTTCCCTGAAAATGTTTTGCTCTGTTCTCTGTGTTGGCTTTTTGTTTAAGCATAGGGACTGAATCAAGTTCCATTACTCACACCCATGGGTAGCAGAGAATGATGGCCCTCTAAAATGTTAGATCACACAGAATCCATTTATGATTGTCTGTGCCATGATACAGAGATAGAAATCAGCAACAGTGCTGTGGTCCTTCTCTGGAGCCAGCCCTCCCCACTCCCTGGTTTGGTTTTCATTGGAGGATTATGGAAAAGTCTTGCCCTGTTAATGTAAAAGATATGATAGGTTATTGGAAGGTAATTGATTATTTTACTTTGACATTCTATTCCCATTCTCCCTCTCCCTCTTTTTAATCTTAAAACCATAATGAACTCGTGTTTGTTTTCTTAAAATTTTTAATTGAATATATTAACATTCAACCAGCACTATTGACTGCTTACTATGTACTAGATAAGGTAAAACACACTGTGCTGGTGCGATTACAATGCCAAAGGATGAAGAAGGAAGCACTTGATATATTGAGGGGTGTGTGTGTGTGTGTGTGTGTGTGTGTGTGTGTGTGCGTGTGCGTGTGTTTGTGTGTGTACTGCCAGGGTCCACAGCAGGAACTGAAGACAACTTTCAGAAGAGAAAAAAGCGATTTGTTAAAAGCTAGTGGGTAGAGGATCTAATTAACACTGTTGTATGGCTAAATAGAATTAAATTTAGCCTTACTAGATATTACCTTATTTAGACTTATTAGATATGATTGATAGATATTATCTCCATATCCATTTTAAGTTTGGCAAAGGGGTTTCTCTCTACATAGTGAACTGTAACCTAATTTGATCTGTAAACAACTGTAACCTGTTCCAAAGTATATTCCTTTTTTTTCAGTTTTCTTTCTTTCTTTTTTTTGGCAGTACCAGGGGTCAAACTCCAGCCCTTGTGCTTCTAAGGTAGGTGCAGTACCACTCGAGCTAAATCCCTAGTCCTAGTATATTCTTTCAATAAGTAGCTCAGCCTTAGCCAGTGAGAATAGCTGAACTTCTAGCCAATCATAGTCTGACAGCTGCTCAGACATGACCGTGTAAGGCAAATACTTATAGCAGCCAATCAGTCTTTCTGTAGGCCATTTCCTTTTCTCTGGCTGTAACTGCAGCCTGTCCAAGTGGCAGGATGAAGTATTCCAAACCACTTTTTGGAATAGACTGCTGCCCAGTTCATGAATTGTTACTTTGCTCAAATAAACTCTGCTAAATTTAATCTGTTTAATGCTTTCCTCTTAACAGTACAGATTCCAGACTCCCTCTGCTTTTGGCTTTCTGTGATCATGCATGCAGAGCCCCATTGTATCCTTGTGAAAGCAGTTCTGCCCTGGTGGGGGATTTGAACTCAGGCCTTTGACTCCGACAGGTGGAATATTTCCATAGCGTATGTCCTGGACTACTCAGAGAGCTCATCTAATTTCCTGTGGCTCAAAACTGTAATGTTGCTCCAGCCTCCAAGGAGGAGTGCTTGTTTGCAACTAGCAGGGGGACTGAGTGATATTTGCCTCACTCAGAGCTGGAAGGACAGTCAGTGCTGATGGAAAACTTCCTTCTAAAGTAAACTTTTGTAAGCAGTAACTGAATAAGTTTATGAAGGAACGTCACGGAGACCATAAGTTGCTAGGATGACACGGTGGAGTCCACTCAGGCTGATTATCAGGGAAAGGTTTGGAAAGTTCCAGCTCAGCCCCTGTGAACGCATAGCCTTTCCTTGGTGATCTCAGGAGCGTGAGGCTTTTCTGAGTGTCCATTTTTTGCCAGTTGCCCCTGCCCCTCTGATGTGGGGTCAGAGATTCAAAAATCACTACCCTGCTTATTGTGTTGCTGGGATATGTCACACTGACAGCCATTGGTGAAGGAATTTAGCAACCTGTACTCCAAGAAACTCTCCACTCTGAGGGAATTGAATGACCTTCAAAGGAAACCTTCCAGAATCTTCTTTTTAGTTATAAGTCTTCTGTGAGAAAAGAAGGAGGAAAAAAGAGAAATATGGTCCTAAAGAAGGTCCTTCAACTATTACTTTTTTATCTGCTTCTTTAAAAATATTACATATCTGAATATAAGACTAGAAGAAAAAAATACAATAGCCCTTCCATTTGATAAGTCTCCCTTTCTGTATAATAGTCTTGAATTAGAAGAAGCTACTGTGTGCAATACTTCAGACAGCAAGCTGCTTGAGTGTGTCCTCATTTAACTGTCACAACCCCTAAGATGGATGTTTCTAGTTCTGCTTTGGAGACAAGGGCATCAATGTTCAGAGGTTGAGGAATTTGTCCAAGGCCACACCACCACTTAATAAAGACCAGACTCTTTCCATGGTACTAGAAATCACTTGGCATTCGACACTGCTGTGAGTATGAGATACTGCTTGAGAAAATGTGCTGAACAAATAAAGCAGCAACTTTACAAGTGAAGATACAAGGATGTACCTGATTGCTTGCCAAGGAAATTAAATATGAAATATATGACATGAAATAAAAGACAGGAGATTATATTCGTTGGTGATATAATGTATATCTCAATTCTTGCATGGAATTATGGTTCAACTTTATTAAGACTCTAGTAAAGGTGCTAAGAGTCTGTTAATTTGGGGGCCTGCCAGGCTTTTCCTTCATACCTTCCTTCCTTCATTCAACAATTATTTTTTATGGGTAGGATGCCCTTAGCTTTGATTAACAGGAAGCCCTGTTCCACTGTTGGACACAGTAAGTAGATTGTTTCCTTACTGTTGATTCCTGAAGTAAGGCAGTTTGGGGGCGGTTATTTTGTGGCTTAGTGCCATGGTCAAGGATGGGAGTTGTTTTGATCTCTCCTCTCTGCAACCCGTGGCATGACAGTTTTGTCTTTGCCCAACTCCCTCATGGTCACACAATGGCTGTGAAGTTCTTGCTGCCACTGGCAGATGTAATAAGATTTAGCAGAAGAGGAGGACCCATCTGTTCCTATATGTCACTTTTTAGCAGTGTGGAAACTTTTTTCCAAGATCCCTTCCAGAGCTTTCCCCTCAGTTTTCATTGGCCAGAAAACCCCATCTGTCCATTATTAAAGCCATCACCGGCAAGAGGAAGTGGGCTGGCTGTGACTGGGAGAGTGAGCGCAGTGGATCATGGCGGACGGAGGGCGGATTCCACAGAATTCTGTGACAGGGAGGGTTGGGGAAGGGCAGGGCCGACAGCTGGAAATGTTGCTGCATATTTAAAAAATACTTTCATTATGGAAAAACCGCATACTCGGGGGAAGTAAGAGTGGATTCCCAATTACTTACCTCCCAGTTTCTATCAACATTTTGACAACTTCACTCATCTCGTCTGTTGGAATATTTTAAAGCCCATCCCTGATTTATGGTGTGTTATTTTAAAAGGTGCTGTTTGCATATGTTGACTACATCCTATATGCCTAGTTGCAAACCAAAAGGAGAAAGCAGTGTCAGGGACAAGAAATTAATGAAGATTGGCTTGGCAGTAACTAATTTTTTGCTAAAGATTTGCAGAACTTTGAGGAGGAAAATGCAATATCTGGGAAAGAAGGTGTCTGTGAAGTTTTTGGTCTGGGGTCCCCGGTGTGGTAGGGGGTGGGTGTCCTGGGAAGTTAGAGGGAGCAAAGGATCCCCCTGTCCCTTGGACAGATGTGGGAGGCCAGGGGAAGTTCAGCATCATGTTTGTCATTTCCCCTCTCAGGCTGATGAGGTGAACGCTTTCTAAGAGTGGGTTTTGGTTTGGCGACACCTGTTTCTGCGTGTTAATAGATTTCTGGGTGAGATAGAGTGGGTGATGTCACCTGCAGGTGTGCGAGCCTGTGGTAGCGGTCTGCTGCTTGGCATTCGTTTCACAAGGCGCTGCTAGCCACATCTGTCCTCAGCTGTGCGGGTCTATGCACCAGCAGGCTGAAGAACGAGATGTTTTTAACCAGAACAGAAAATCAGATGTAGCAAGTTGCCTGTGGGCTGGGTTACAAACACATGTACTTTCCCTATGGCTTTAGCTGATTTCATTTAGTTACGGAACAAAATACAAATGTTATTTCTGTAAAATATCACTGTGGCAGCTAGAGTGTATTTCCATGTACCCTTTTCGGAGTTTCTTAAGCCACCTGTTTTATTACACACTTAAAGACTCCTCTTCCTCCATGCATCTGAAACAGGAAGTTTGCCTTCTTATTTTCCTTTGGTTTTGAAACACTTCATCCTTTGAAGAGCATTCACTCGGCTGACGTGGGGCGGTGCCTTTGTTTATAACATAACAAATTCACCATTTCTCTAAGCGTGCCTTTCTCGTTCTACATGACAGTTAAAGGTCAGATTGCAAAGCTGAACCAGTGGGAGCTGTGTGTTCAGGATGCATCCAGCATGACCTGCTTTTATCTGCTTGCACTTTGTGAACTGTTTGTGTTTGCACAGTGAGTTTAAAAACAGAACTTTTTACAAATCTATCTTTGAAAAATCTTTACAAAAAAGGAAGAGAGAGAAAGAGAATGGAGTAATGACACAAAGTGATGGCATTTGACTGTGCTTGTGTGGCCCGGACGGCTTGCGTAGCAGTTGTACCATTTCTCAGCGTAGCTTTCTAGAATGTGAATGTTGTGGTTAGGTGTCCTTTGTTTCACGTGCTGTGCATTTCGGTGCGACGTGAGAGCCCATCCAACCCCAATACATTTTATTTGACACGCACAGCTGGGTCGCTGGAGGATAGTCCGGGCCATTAAAAAGAATGCAAAAGAAAACACAGACAATCCATTCATCAGGACACTATGAAAGGGAGACTTGTGGGGCAGAAGCACACCTGGAGGAAGGAGAGGAGGAAAACCAACTGGGCGCCCGGGGAGAAGGGTGGAGCAAACACAGCTGCTGTTGACCGTGCTGCGTGGCAAAGGGTTCTCACCAATGGTGAAAACTGATTCCATGTCCAACTTGTGGAATCTTATTTTAGGGCACTCTGTAGTCAGGAGGGTGGAATACCAGATGTGGAGGTTTTACCTCCCGAGGGGGCCTGTGCTTACTAAGTGCTTGGCATCCAGGGCACCACAGATCACGTGGTGTGATGCTACCCTTCATCTGGGAGTGGCTTCAAAGTTTCCCAACCTGTGCATCGTGCTTGAATTGCCCAGGCTTCCCTCAGTTTCCCTCAGAGAGGGAAGAGAGGAGGCAGTGAGTGGAGCTCATGGGAAGCCCAGCCCTTGCCCTTCTTCAGCCACGAGGGTGCCCCAGTCAGTCCCTGGCCAGCTCACACAGCTGCCAGCCCCCACCCCATCCCTCCTGCTTCCTATTTGTGCTTTTGCAGCACTACTTTCACACCTTGTTCTCTGAGCCAGTACATCTTTCCATTTGTGTATGGACGTGGATTAGTGTCCTGAAGCACTGTCTTCCACTCCTGTGTAGAGATGTAGGGAGCCATCCTTGGCTCCTCAGCTTTAGTAAGAGGCTGAGGCACCCACACATTACCACAGACCTTCTCAGAGTGTCTGCTCTGAGCCCGAGACAGGCTTACTGCATCCAATTTGCTGTCATTGGCTTTTTGGAAATCAATGTGTGTCACTGTCATGGATCTTGGTTCAGAGGGTAAAATGCTGGGCCCACCTAACAACCTCCTCTATGGTTAGAACTCTCAGGTCTGCAGCGCAGACTTGGGGGTCACAGCTGGTGTTTCTGTGCAAGTCAAGCACTTCACAGACAACTTGGCAAAGAGCACCCAGGAAATGGCACTAGGCTTATCTGCATCTCAGGGAACCACAGATGGAGCTGGTTGATTAAAATGTCCCCCCTTTATCCACAGGCTCCCCTGGGCTCCCAGGTGGGAAGTGAGTGTAAATATTGAGCCAAAGGTGGCAGTAAATCCTACTAAGGCTTCTAGGATAATGTAGCTTTTTGGTTTTAGTAAAAAAAAAAAAAACGCTTTTGTTTCAGTGTTGATTTCTGCAGTGTTCTCGCTTCCCAAACCAGACCCACTTCCAGACACATTGGGGATTTTGAGAAAACTTTTACTTTCTTTTTGGTTGCTTTGAAAGCTTACTAGAAATTCTCTGGAATAGTTACACACACACACACACACACACAC
This sequence comes from Petromus typicus, assembly GCA_004026965.1. Lineage (NCBI taxonomy): Eukaryota > Metazoa > Chordata > Mammalia > Rodentia > Petromuridae > Petromus > Petromus typicus. Next base: position 30,635 of record PVIR01004040.1, read on the forward strand.
ACACAATAAAATTAAAATTAAAAATCCTTGACAAATACAGCTTGACAAAACTGATGAACAGTCATTACAAAAGAAACACAAACCAACTAGAAAAAAATGTGGCTTTTCTAGTAGGGTCTGAAATACAAGGTGCCCCTTTGGCTACCTTCTCTTGGGAAGACCAAAATGAGATTCTTTCTGGCTGCTTTCAGGGCAGTGCCTTTCTTATTCTCATCATTTCTCCCTCTGCTTCTTGACCTGGAATGGAGAAACTCAAAATTTAACCCCAGCCACGTTGTTAACTGGTAAACTTTTCAATTCACGCGGAGCAGTTGACGAGAATTTCAAAACATGGGGTTAAGTTCTTCTCTTACAAAGATGGAACAAAAAGCTCTCTGTCTTTTGGAGGTCACTAATCCGGTGTTTGCACCTTATTGTCACTACGTAATGTCTGAAAAACTTGGAATTATTTCCAATTAGTGGGTTTCAGTGGATCTTGCTTTCTGAGCCGTTGACCCCTGGTGTTTGTTTAGCAGGATTTTCTCACAGGTCTTCACCTTGCTGAGCATTGTCTTGCTGTCAGGGCATCTGAACCGCTCTGGGTGACCTCTGCAGAAACGTCCATATCGTGAGACTAAGGGAGCTGTTGTGAATTTTGTGATGACAGATGGCAGAGCATAAAAGGCACCTCCACGGGCTTTGTGAAAGGGGATTTGCGCTCAGAGCCCTTCTTTCTCCCCTGTCCTGGGAGGCTCTCTGTGACTGCTGTCAGAGCTGCTCTGGTGCCCTTCTAGCATGGGGAGGCCTCCGAGCCGAGCACCCTCGCACACCTGCAGCCACGCTCCTCACTCCTCTGGGTCCCCACAGCAAGGCGTTAGGAAGCCCTGAGGTTTCAGCTGCTCATAATGTTGGGAAAGTAGGAGCTTCTCAGTTGTGATCCTGGTGTCTTGGAGCCCTGGGGTTTGATGTTATAAGAATTTCACCTGATTTGTGGAACTCAGTGGGTCGGAGGGATGAAGGAGTGCAAAAAGGGGCCTGTTGGTCTTGCTTCTAAAACTGACATCTGTACTGAGCTGCCTGCGAGGCTCCGGGTGAGACTTGGGGATCCGATGATAAGCCCAGGTACTCTGTATGATGGGTGGAAGACCTCAGGAATGCACAGAGGACCAGTTAAGCTTCAGATTGATGTGAACTACAAAATCCTGTGTGGGGCCTTAGGGAGTCGCCCTTGGACACTCTTTGTGATGCCACCCCAGTACCCTACTGGGGACTTTCCTCATGTCAGTGAAGCTCTGCAGGTTCCCAAGAAGACTTCACTCTGAACAAGTTGTGGCTGGTAGAAGGGCAAGGGGACATGGTTGGCAACATTTATACATTTGTAGACACACTTCATTTCTGAGCAGTCCAGCTGGTCCAGCAGTATCTGATCCCTGGTCCATAAAGCAGCCACCAGCTGGAGTGCTATAGCAAATGTCACCTCAAATGGGGTCACATACATTTTTGCTTATTTTTTTTTAAACTTTTCCTATATCTATCTTCCTGTACTCATTTTTCTGCTTAATCTCAGTAGGTGGCTGAGTTTGAAAGTTCTTATTTGACCCAGGTGTGGCTGGGCACATCTGTAATCCCAGCACTGCAAGAGGCTAAGGCAGCAGGGTCATAAGTTTGAGTCCAACCTGGGCAACTTAGTAAAACCTTGTCACAAAAATAAAAAATTTAAAAAGGCTATGGTATAGCTCAGTGTTGTGCCCCTGTAGTACTGGGGAAAAAAAAAGTCAGATTTGTTTTTATTCCCTCAGAGGAACTGAGATACAAGTATATAAAAGTCCATTAGAGTTCGTTCTAATAAAATAATCCAAGATGCAGAGAACATTTCATGCCACAAAATGTTTCCCTCTGTTGTTCATAGTATACAAAATTAAAAACATTATCACAATGGAGTGTGTTCACTAAATTTTGATTGGTTTTATGATGGAATATTATATGGCTATAGAAGTTTTGTTTAGGTAGAATTTTTAATAACATGAAAAGGTGTTCATGATATAATGTTGGATTTAAAAGAAAAAATGCTTGACATCAATTTGTAGTACATTGGCACTCTCTTCCCAAGTGTGAAAGCATTCTGTTTTCTGCAAGACTGGAAGGACATTTGCCAAACTATTAGTAGTGGCCACTTCTTTGATAAGGAAATTACCCAAGATTATTTTCTATTTATTATATTCTAGATTTTCTTATTTTGATAATGACTATGCATAGCTTTTATATTTAGAAAAAAAATAAAGTTAAAGAAGATATAAAAGCCTTGAAGTCATCATAAAATTTTTTTTCCTGTAACTCCCAGCTGTTTGGTAAAAAGGGAAGTCCCGAACTTGAGTTCCTGATGCTGGGACAACGGAGTTCAGTCCATTCCATGAGGCTAGGTGGCCCACAGCTGTGCTCCTGGGGTTTGTGGCCCCAGGGTCCAATTCAAAATGCACGTTTTGTGTAAGTTATAGTGGGGCTCCTTTATTTCACCTTTAATTCCACTGTCATGAACATTCTTTGAAAGCTCAGCCCCGGACTGTATAGCAGAACTAATTCAGGTGTTAGTCTGCACTGAGTTTTATGATTGGTGAGTATATTTTCTTGGGGTAGACTTCAGATAGATTACTTCCCACCTCTGCTGTTCCTTTTCTGCTTCTTTTCTCAGGAGGACAAATCAAATCCATTCAAGTTCCTTCGTTGGAGAGAGCAGGGACAGTGAGCCTCCATGAGCCCCTGGGTATAACCCCGGACTTTGGACTCTTCATGGTAGACATCGTCAGAAGTGCCTTAAGGCCTAAGGGTCTGAAACTTTGTAAGTCCTGTCACTAATGTCTCTGCTTATTTTGGTCAGATCTGTACTTTCTTCAGCATGCCCCACAGGGGTGGCTGGGAAGGGTGCACTCTCTCCTTGGATGACTTTACATCAGGCATATGGAGCAGCTTTGATAGGAGGCTCTCAAGTAGGAAACAGCCCAGAAAACCCAGAACTGGGCATAAGAGCATCCTTATGGAAGCTCAAAGCTGTTCATTCATCTATGGCAAGAAATTTAACTATCTGGTGATCTAGAGGGCCAGAGGTTCCAGAAGGTTCCATCCCTGTCAACAGACATATGCTTGCAATAAACTGTCTTCCAGACTCACTGAGTTACGGGATCTTCAGAAGTATGCCTAGCTAAGGGACTGTAGGGCTCTGCCACCCACTTAGGATGCCCTTTCCCAGGAGACCGAACACTGGCTCACGTTAGTGGAGACAGTCTCTCCCAAGCTGGGAGCATTGCCCGTATTTATCTTGCCTGTGTTTGGGGCTCTGTAGAATTAATCAGGCCTTCCCAGGCTGTGATATAGCCTAGTCTTGGCCCTGTGCCTGAAGAACAAGCCAGCTCATGCTGCTGCAGCTTTGGAGCTGGGGAGTCGGCCACGTGCCTCCTCAGTAGCCTTGTGTCCAGCTTCCTGAGCTTGTCCTCACTGAGCCCCAGGGCCACACGTCTTTCTGTGGTCAGGCACCTGTTAGCTCAGGTGTAGCAAGTGGGTGGGAGTGCAGGTGAGGACCCAGGCGCAGCCAGAGCACATGAGGTGGCCAGGCAGGCAGCTGCCTTCCTGCTTTGCTGATAGATGGGATTTTTTTCTTCTGTATTTCTGTGTGGTAGATGTTTTCTATATTTCCAGGTATCTGAAAGGATTTAAAGTCAGAACCTCCAGGAGAATTTCTGGTTGGTTGCTGTGAAAATGAATACAAACTAAGAATATAGGAGTGAGTATCCAAAAGCCTAAGGGTGCCTGTTACAAAAATGGAATTGCATGTGGCCCCTGTAAATGCTGATGGGAGGGCTGGGGTCCATTTGCCCTAGGTCCTCGCCAGCCATCTGGAGGGAGTGGAAGGGGCACATGAGGGTGCAGGAGCTTGTGTTGAGGGCTTCCTTCACGGATCCACCGCCCAGACTCTTTCGCTTTTGCTTAGCGTTAACTTTGCATTTCTCAATTGTTGAACTATGACCTGATTTCACATTTTGAAACCAACTGCGTGCGTCAAGTCTGTGAAGAAAAAAAGGGTGTTTTGCAGGACTGATGACTCACCTTTCATTTTGAGCCCAGCGAGAAAAAGTCAACCTAGGAGGCAATGAAAGGTTGAAAGTTTGTGATAAATTAAGATAGCTATATGTATTTTAAAATTTATTTTTATATTCACAAGTGATGTGGGAAGCATGTTCTTCTTAAAAACCTCTAAATTCTCCTTGCCTCCAGCCGCTTTTCTCAGAGATGAGTATTTATATCCATTTAAAGTGTATCTTTCTATATATTTTGTGTATGTTTAAGGATCTATATACAGAAAAGGACTATGTGTTTTTATTTGCCCATGTATATATATTTGCATGTAAGTGGTAGGATAGTACACATATGTTCTAAGTATGTCATTTTCCACAGTATATTTGGGGTAGCATTCTACATTGTTAAATACCTGCTTTTCATTTTTTCCCAATATATATATATATTTTTGAGACAGGGTCTCACTTTGTAGTTCAGGATGGCCCTGAGCTCAGCCTCAAACTCACATCACAGCAATCCTCCTGCCTCTGCCTCCCAAGTGCTGGGATTACAGGCATGAGCCACCATGCCCGGCACTGTGGCATGTGGTACTGGTTGCTGCTGGGGTGAGTCTCCATGCCCAGTATTGTTATGTGGTTACCGGGGATCGAACCCAGGTCCTTGCACTTGCAAGACAGGTGCTGGAACCCCTGAGATAACTCCCCGGCCCCCCAATATATGTTTTTAATAGTGTATGTTAATTTAGAAATATTAAGTTTCATAAAATTAGTTTTAGTTTTAGCTATTGATGAGGTGTATTTGGTGGCAGGTTTATTGAATCTGTCTCTTCTGGACAGATAGAAAATGATTGTGTTATTCAGACAGACATTTTCTGGCCTTGAAAGGTCAATGGAGTTTTGCCAAGTGGAGAAGGGAAGGGACAAGTATCCCCAGGTCAGGGTCTGCAGATCAAGTGCGTAGAAGAATTGGGGCCGGAGAATAAAACCCAGAGAGGGAGGCCCAGAAAGCAGGCAGGAGTGAGCATGGGAAGTCCTTTCGAGTGGGGAATAGGAACTTTGTCTTCAGCAGGCGGTGGTAAAGCAGGGGCACGGTCACTGACTTATTGCCAGAGGAAGGAGCCTCAGGGTGTCTGCAGCAGGAGGGCATGAACAGTGTGGGGTGCTGGTTAGAGTGTGGTTCTTTGTGCACTTCTCTGTAAGCATCCATCCACCCATAAATCCATCGGGCCATCCGTGCACCCACCCACCCACCCATAGGCATTTCCAGGGAACTTGCTCTTTCCCAGACTCCAGAATTCAGTGACTAAGATGTGGCCCCTGGTGGCTAGTGGCCTGAGCCTGTAAGGTGCCTCACCAAAGTAGGTGCCCACTCATTTTTGGTGAGTAGAAACAAGGTTCTGAATGGGACAAGTCCATGGGAAGTGAGGTCAGAGAAAGGGGCCCCTGCTGTAGTGGGACTGACAGAATTTGTCTTGGGGGTAAGGACTCGGGGGGAGAGAACTTACATGGGAATGGATAGGGACCCGAGAAGGAGAGGGTTTTGGTAGGATCCAGGAGACAAAGGATTTCTTTTGAGTTCCAGAATGTCAAAGAGTCGTTGTGTTTAGAGAGGAGAGACCTAAATACCCTTTGGTGTATAGCCAGAAGTCAACAAAAATGTACTCAAACATCTCAACTCTTGATAGAAATGCAGTGGAAGTGATTTACTTACACTTGTGCATGTATGTATATATATGTATGAAGAATTTCATGTAGCCATGGGGGAAAGGTAGCTAAGCTTCCAAAGTGCCTCAAGCATAAATAAAGTGGCAGCCACACCATCAAGGGACTTTCTGGATGAAACTTAGTGTAAAAGGTTGAATTTTGCTGGTTTCTCTGTGTGGCTTTGCTGTTTTTCCACTCCTCCAGGGACTTCCAGTATATAGACAAGACTGATTTCCTCTGATGGGCAGGGAGCGGCCTTCCACGTAGAGCCACATGAATCCCTGTAGGATGCTCACTTGCTCTGAGTTTTCCCATCACGGTCAACTAATTTGTTTTCATTTTCCATTTTCCTCTCCAGGATACTTCTTTTTCATTGTCTCATAGTCACTCTGCTAGAGTCTCTTAGCCCACTAACATATAGGCAGGGCTGGTGCTTTGTTTCCCAAAGTGATCCCTTTGGGAAAAAGACATTCATAGCCATGGAAGTGACATTTACTGGCTGTTCACCATGGACCACTGTTTACCTATCTGATTTTCTGTTATCATCGCAGCGACCCCAGCAGTATTAGCTCTTTGCCACACTTTGTTGCTAATGCGACCAAAACACAGGCCTCAAACTTGTATCGCCCACACTCATGCCTCGTGTGTTCCGGCTGGGCCAGGCTGGTGCGAGGTCTAAGTAATATGTGCTGTGCAGGAGTATGCATCGGACAAGGCAGCAGAGCAGGGTCTGGATGGGGGGGACCTCCTGTCGGCCAAAATCTTCCGTGGCAGGCCTCTACCAAAAAGCAATGAAACGTGTTCCTCCGTAGTCATCACTGGTGTAAGTCAAAGTACACCTTGGTCGGTTATCGTATCTGTGGATATGCCCGGGTATATTTTTAGCTAGTTTAGGGAAACTTTGCAAAACTTGCATACTTCAGGTACAAAAGTCGGGTGGATTAAGAGAGAGGAGCTGATATCTTGGCCTGCAGGCCGCTGGGTGACTCACATTGAGCCTGGACTCCTGGTATCCTGATCACATTCCCCCTCATGTAGCCTCTTCAGGGGCCCATAGAAAGAAACCAGCTCCTATGTGGAGAAAGATGAAGGCTATGGAGAGATGGGTGGACAGGAAACCTGCTGTGTACCTTCTTCGTGGTTCCCCCACAGACTCAAACTAGCCCCAGGCCTCATTTTGCCCAAGAGGAGGCCAGACCTAAGAGACATGCAAGATTCGAGGACTGTCAGAGCCAAGAATTTACCATGCCAAAAGCACAAATCCAGGATAATTCTGATCATGAGCTTCTTTGGTCTTACTTTTGAAACAACCCAGTAGCACCTAACACCCACCCTCCTCACTCCCCTGTACTCCGCCGTAACGTGCAGATCTACTGACATAATCAATGGGGCAGAAAGCTTGTTGCGGGCCAGGAACAGGGCACCTGCTTTACCTAAGTCGTAACTGCACTGTAAGACACGTTGTTGGTATCAAGGTTGTTGAAGAGATGGGTTTTGGCTGGAGGCTGAGAGAGTGAGGTCTCAGAATCACTATGCAAACTCTGAAGAAGGTTTCAAGGAACACTTCCGCTTCTGTTAGGCAACGCACACACCAATAAAGCAAACGGCAGGGGGAGTAACCATGAGGGTCAGTCGCGGATTGGTTGAAGCATGCAGAGGCGGGTGGTTGTATGGACAGCTATGGATTGATGGCGTGGTTTTGTCCAAGGGAGGAGTCATGACCAATCAGGCAGGGCTGAACTCCAGAGGGCCTTAAGCCAGTTTCTACACGAGGAGGCGGGTGTGTTCCCGCCTCTGCTCTTTTGTCTGTGTGCTAGGAGACATGCGTGTAGTCTGACATGCGTAGTTGACCCAGCCAAGCTTGGATTTGACCTTTAACACAGGTGCTAAATCTCCTTTTTACATAAATTAAGAGGTTTATTATGTGCACCGAGCTGGTCATTGGTGGGCTCCCTTAGTCCACTGGCCTGGGATGGCACATTTTAGCTCTTAGCCTCTAGGGGCTGCTGTTGTCACCCTCTGTGGGATCCTAGTCCAGTTACATGGTGCTGTTCACATGAGGAAGGGCAGAGCCCTCGTAAATGCTATGCTTGCCTGGAATCTTCCTGGGCCTTATCTGTCAGTGACAAAGAGGTGAAGTGACCAGCCGGTGATTCAAGTGTGTGGTGCTCATGAAGATCATGGTTTCTCCTGGGTCCCTGGGAAACAGTGGGAAGAGAAGGCCTGTAGGCCTCACTGAGTCAGCTTGGCACATGACAGCTGGGGCTTTGTGTTGAATCAGGTCATGGTAATGGTGCAGAGGCCAGGGGGAAGTCAGGCTTATGGAGAGACTTTAGGTCCACTTGCCAAATTGCCCCAAAGCTGGAAATCATGAGCCACTGTGCCCTGCTGACCCTCTGCCACTTTGCACTGCCACTGTGGGCCCTTCGATATCTTCCTGGCTTGAAGAGAAACCTCCTCCCAGTCGGGTTAGGTGGAACCCATTTCTTTGTAACCCAGGCAGCAGCAGCCTCTCTGGCTTCCTTCAGGCACAGGATGGCAATGACCTTCTCATCGAAGGCCTGGGTGGGGACCTCAGGCAGCCTCAGGCAGGTAGTTTAAGAACAGTGTGTTGAGTGATCTGATCCCACAGAGCCCTTCAGAAAACTTGTTTAAGTCTGAACAGCCCATTTGCAGACATGGGGAGAGGGAGAGAGATGTCAGAGGACAAGCTTTCCTGTGGCAGGGGGAGGAGAGGGCAGTGCCCATGATTACCTGCAAATTTAGAGCTGAGCCTTCTCATGAGATGTTTTTCTTGGTCCTGGCTGCCATATTTCCAGGCTCAGTAGCTACACAGGACAGAGCTCACCCATTGACAGGACAGAACATTTCCATGTTTGCAGAAGCTTCTTTGGACAATGCTGCCCTGTTTGACTGTTGTAGGCCAAGCCTAATGTAACTCCATCTTCCTCTTCTGCAAGCGAAGACCAGACCTGATTTTTTTAGAAGTAAAATCTTACAAATCTTGCCAGGTTGCAAACTCAATGTTAAAAAATCAATATGTGGGCTGAGTTGAACTCAGCTGTGTGGCCTGAATTTCAGAGTCAGGGAGGGGAGAGCAAGACATTAATCTGTGCTCTAACAGGCCTTCCTGCTGGGTCGCACATGGTGTAAAGTTTTTAAAAATATCAGATTAGACTGCTTAGTTCACCTGCAGTTGTCCCAGAAGTCAGGGCTAGATCCCAGCATCACCCTCATGGTCAGAATGGAGTCTTAGAGATGGTCCACCCTGCAGACACCTGGGCACCCCCCCATACACCTGGCTTGAAGCAGTGGCACAGGTACCTGCTAACTGTCACCTGCCACTTACGGGTGGCTCTGGAATTTTGTCAGGTGTGGTGCTCTCCATTTCCTTTGCAGCTCATACCCCAAAATGAACCTCCTATCTCAGAGTGTAAGATTTCTGTTTAACCACTAGTTAACAGTAGGGAGGAGAAGCGTGCCAGGTTTGTCAAGTCTACTTGTCCTGTGAAGGTAGAATTTGGGTTGAAACTGATCATGGCAGTGGCGTGGGAACCAAAGAGATCTGATCTGCTCAGGAGGGATTCCAGATCCCTGGAATGCTGGAAATTCTGTTAGTTGCAACATGGGAGGTTTCATTCAAAGGCCTTATTACTTTTCAGAATTTGAAATTAACATTATTTATATGTTGGAGAAAAGTTGGGAAAAAAAAAGAGTACCAAGCAGGTACTGTTTCAGTGGTATTATCTGAAACATTTTTCATTTCTGGAAGGAGACATTGATTACCTGTTACGAAACCCCTCTGTGCTTGGCTACCAGGTGGTTGGTGGAAATGACCTTGTTCAGGGGACATCTGCAGTGATGGTCACTGTGAGGTAGGGATTCCATCTGTTTTTGAAATGAGGAATATTTCGGAACAGGATTGCATTACTCAATAGATTTTTCTGATATTCTGCTTCCAGGAAGAATGTAGACAATGATATGGAGAAGTAAGCTGCTTGTCCCAGCCTTTCAGAGAGGCAGCCACCACGAAGCACACGTGATGGAGCAATACAAATTGAGAAAGTTAAAATGCTGCTCATCTCTCGGGACTGTGAATGCAATGTGTCAAACCCTTGCCTTCATCTTGCCAGTTGGTAATGTGATTCCAGAGGAATCTCCCAGGTCAGGACGTGGAGGAGCAGAGTTTTAGATCACTGTCACCACAGAGGTAAAGGTCAGATTCAAAGTCAAGATCAGTGGTAAGAAAAAGGTCAAGAGAAGAAGCAGGCTGGGCCTGCAGAGGCCAGGACCGGTGTGCTCCGTATAACTTGGAGCCTTGCACTGAGACCCTCACCCCTCCCCAGCTCCACGCACTGTTTTTGGAGACTACCACCAATGGGACTGAGGAGCAAGGGACACTTCCCTTGTGTGCCTGTGTCTTGCTCTCTCTTCTGTGTTGAGGCAGCTGGATATTTTCCTTCTATACACTCCCTCCTCTGCACCCCAATTCTTGCAGAAGCTTCTTTGGACAATGCTGCCCTGGTTGACTATTGTAGGGCAAGCCTAATGTAACTCCATCTCCCTCTTCTGCAAGTGAAGCCGTGGCCTGGTGTTTCAGTTAGCTGTGTAACAAACTGTCATAAAGCTTTGTGTCTAGAAACTGTGGCAGTTGTTATTGCCCACAAACTGTGGCCCAGGAATTTGGAAATGTCACCAGGGTTCACTCATACAGCTAAACATGTGAGTTGATGGTCATTTTCTAGGGCCTTCTCTAGTGCCCTCCACCCGTCTAGCCATCCAAGGAGGACTTCTGCAGTGTGGCCTCTGGGCTGCAAGAGAAAAACAGTGGGAAGGAACTGCTGGGCCTTCTGAGGGACAGGAACAGCATCATTTATTCTGAGTCTTCTTGGTCAAGCAAGGCAGGTTCCACAGGAGAGGAAAGAAGCCATCTCTTGATAGGTGGGGTGCCAGGAATTTGTGGCTGTTTTGAAGTTGCGATTTGGGATGAGACCCGGGCCTGCTCAAGTGTGTGAGACCGTGCCGAGGAGGTGTCCAGCTGGCACTTCCTCATAGGCCAGCTGTAGGTCCTGAGGGTCTTCCCACTCAAGTCCTGGCCCTCTGGTTCCAGATCTCACTGATGACAGGGTCACCTTTCATAGATTCCCCAGGCCCAAGGAGAGCTACCTGTCACTGCCCATTTGCTGCCTGCTCACAGAGGCTTCAGGGAGTAGCCCTGTTCTACCTCTTGTTTTAAGGCCTAACCAGAAGCCTGCATTTCAGTTCTTAGAATCATGGTGGCTGTTGGGATGTTTCTGTTATCCTGGATTTTGGCAACCCTTGAGGGATGGGGAATGGAGGAAAAGGACATGCTGGTGAGCTCCCAAGCCTGCTTTTGGGTGACACAGTGTTCCTTGACCATTTCCCCTGACTGCCTCCAAGATGAAAAGGGAATGATGTCCCACAGGAGCTGGGGACAGTATCAGGTTGGCCATTTGTGATAAAGTGTATTTTACTTATATATTATTATTATTTTATTTTTTGTGGTACTGAGGATTGAACTCTGGCCCTTGTGTTTGCAAGGTAGGTATGGTACCACTTGAACTAAATTCCCAGCCGTACTTTTATAATAAAGTATAATGTAAGATTCTGGTTTGATTTTTCTACTTATTTTTTAAAATATAAACTGCCTGTGCTATGAGTTACCTTGAATTACATATGTGCCCTTGGCAGATACACAGATCCCTTGGGTGCACACATGGCCCCGTGCACACCCAAGGTCACCCTGTATATCTGCACAGGGTGGTTGGGGGGCTCTTGATGTGCACACCCGGCCCATTGGAGGTGACATCTTTCCTGGGCCTGGACCATGACTAGTGGGAGGACCTTCTGGTGGTCTGGAGGTGATGGACACCCAAGCCCTAGGTGCCAGGATATCTGGTGTAGGCCCAGGAGAGACTCCCTGAATGCTGACCTGAACATGGCTTGGACACGGGCATGGACTCACACTCATTTCTGAGAGAGCAGTGTGGTGTTAGGGCTCACAAGACTGGTGCTGTGAGCCCCAGGTGGTGGGACAGTCATTGAAACCACTGTAGGAAATTCTCTTTTATGTCTTTCAACAGTCCTGTGGCAGTGGTACTGGAGTTATCCTTGTGTCTCTTTACTGTACATGGCTTGTTGCTTTTGAGTGAGTGGGTGGCTGGAGATGAACCTGGTTGCCCCTCAACCATGGGCCCCCTGCCTGTCTCCAGAGCAAATCAAGTAGGGCCAGCAGAGGCCTGAGCCCCACTTTGGCTTGGCTCCTGCTGAGGAAGGGAGGACAGGGACTTTGTCAGGACAGAAGAGGAGAGGAGAGGAGCAGGCCTCCCTGTAGGTGCTGTTAAAATGTATTGTCTGTGTCTGCCCAACTAGCTAGGAAAACCCTCCAGGAAAACAACTGGGCCATTCCAAAATGTGGACTTTCTCTGAGAAAGGCCATCCAGAGGCTTTGGAGTTGGGAAAAAAATAACTTCATAGTAGAGCAAGAGGGTGAAGGATGAGTATGTGAGCAGATGAGCACTTGCTTTGGGAGAGAGGCCACAAGAGGGAGGCCTTCTCACCCTGCCCGCTGCCACCACCTGTGGTACTTCAGGGCAGCAGGAAGCAGCGGGAGCAGAGAGGACTCTCAGGGCAAGGGGCTGGGCCAACATCAGGGTGGTGGGCGTGATATTCGTGTGTGCCTCGCAGCTGGGCGTTGGGGAGAGGGGAGCTCTCTTAGTTCTGTCCCCATGCCCCCTCACCCCCCCCCCCCGTTTTTCTCCTTGTAGCGCCTGGTGTCTCCCTTTCAGGACTGAGGCACTGGGGGGTGCAGTGGGGCAGCTGAATGGACATGATGGAGCCTCCTGAGGAGAGGGATGAGCAGGGGAACTGGCCCTGGAGAAAAACCCACTAGAGTCCTCACTGGAAAGCGAGGGGGCAAAAATGGTAGCATTTCCAAATGTGATTCTGGATCTCCCAGGCTAGCATGGGATGGGAGGTTGCTGTAATCTTAACGGTGCTGCTGAAGCATAGCTCCCACCAAACGGGAGTGTTGTGAAAGTTTCACTAGTTAGAGCAGGCCTGAATTCATGGAGGAGGCCCTGGGGCTGTGTTGTGATATTTTGGAACTGTTAGTTTTATCATTTGCATCCTTGTCTGAAATTTCGCAGGGAGTTCTTGAGCCTCATGCTAGGCCCCTGAAGCAGCATCACTTGGCGTGACAGTGAATCTGCCTTGGATGAATAGGTGCTTCACGTCAGAGAGCCCTGAGCTGGAAGGTAACTGATGTCACTCTGGTGTTCTCTGGTCCAGGAACCTCACCAGCTTCGTCCCCTGGTTCTCCTGTAGTAGGGCACAGCAGCTCTGACCTCAAATGCCACCACCAGTCTGCTGAACTGCAGGTTCCACAACCGAACAGAGACCCTGAGCTGGGACCCGATCTGCACCCCAGCTAACGAGGCAGTGAGTTAGAGGGCAAGGACCGTTTCCCACTGGGGATCTTCAGCTAGGTTGTGAACTCAGTTTCACAGGAACAGAAAAGGTCACGAGTGCATAAATGCAGGAATTGGAGTCATCACCCTTGAGATTATTCTGCTTAACTCTTGACAGGAGAAGACCCGTGAGAGCAGCAATTCAGGATTCTGTAAGTCTTGCTGTACCACTTGTGACCCAGTGCTGCACCTCTGCTTTCATGCCAACTACTTTTGTAGACCAAGAAGAATAGAGTTTTGATCACCAAGCACCAGCAGCCACACAATTATGAGAGTCTCCCCTCGATGGCTTTGGTATGCAAGATCCTTATAGGTGTGGGATAGGTGGGGATAGCTGTGGAACTCTAACAGTCACAACCTGACAAGAGGTTCTGGCTGTGCATGTGAGTGTGAACTGTGTGTGTGTGTGTATGTGTGTGTGTGTGTGTGTGTGTGTGTGTGTGTGTGTGTGTGCACGCATGCGCGTGCATGTGCATAGGTGTGGTTTCTAGCTGAAATTCCCCAGTGCCTCTCCTCTCGAACCCCCTTCCCTCCCTGTCCCTCCTGTATCCTTCCAAAGAGAAACTTGCTTTTCCTGGCAACCCAGAGAGAATGACCTTTCCCAGTAGGCTGAGCCCTGCTAGCACAGGCAGATGCACCCAGTGGGCTTGGGGCCAGGCAGCAGTCCCTTCTGATTGTGGTGCTGTGTGACTGAGCACAGGACACCTGACTTTTCTGGAGCCTTGGATTCTTCACAGTGAAAGGCAGATAATGAGCTCTACCTGCATGCACCTAAACTGGACCTAACTCTACAAAGGATGAGGCGATTAGAACAGGGGACAGGTGAGATACTAGCTGGAGGATAAGCAAGGAAGAAAGGGCGGAAATGCTTCGGGGAAGAATGGCATAAACCTGTTCTACTGGATAGAGTACTGGAAGAAAAAGCTGGGAGCCAGACGCCTGTGGCTCCAGGGGCCTTGACCCATTGTCATGTCCACACTGCTGTCCACAGACCTCAGCACACTTTAAAAGATGTCCCTTACATGTCCTTTGTGATACGTGGCACTTTTCAGGGTGCTGTCTGGGGCCTCTGCAGCTGAAGCTCTGGATAAGAGTCATGGTGGTTCAACCTCTGGCCTCCCTTGGTGACAGTAACTTAATACAGTGACACAAACAAGTCAGAATCAATGAAATGACTTTTAAAAGTGTTTTTAAACTATGTATTCTTCCTTTCAATACTTTCTATGGAAAGATTATGGTCTGCTGTGTGCCAGACACTGGGTCACAAGTGGTACAGAAATTCTGGTGGAAGGCACCGCACAAATTACATCAGTGATGTTTAAACTGAGGCTGGGAATTTGGAGCTTTTTCTTGTCACTGTCCCCATATTCTGGATGCTCCTCTACCTGGTGGCAGTGACCACCGTAGGCTGTGTCTATTGACACAGTGCAGAACCCAGAAGCTACTCAACAGGTGAGGACCAGTGTATGAAAGATGAAGGATAAGATGAGTTTGTCATTTGCTGCAGAAGGCCCTCCTGGCCTGGACACATCTGCAGTTCCTGTCCTTCTCATGGCATCCGAGGGAACAAATAGGCAGAAGGTCAAGCTGACTTGCAAGAACTTGTCCCAGGCCTCTGCCTCAGGGCCAGTCTCTCAGGCTTCCTCTGTGTGCGTCTGCTCTGCAGCCAGCAAGCATCCTTGTCCTTTGTCAGCTGCCTTTGACCCTTCAGCAGGCCCAGCGTGGCTGGGGTGAAATCAGGCTTCTGTTGGGAGGGTCTTTCAGCTAATTTTCTAGGTGTTTCTAGAAAGGGCTATGACTTGTCCTTATATAGGTCAGTTTAATAAGGTAGCACATCTCTGTAGAATCTGCACAGATAGATTTTTATTGAGTTGTTGTTTTTAAAACATGATAGATGTAGCTGCAGACAGACAGAACTTAACCCTCTGAACATAGCCATGAGCTTGAGAAAGCTCACAAACACACAGGATTTCCTTTTCCTGTAGACACACACTGCTCGGGTCACCACAGACAGTGCTACATTATCTCGTTCATGAAGGTCAGGCCCTCTCCTGGCACTGATGCTGCACATTACACTGGCAAAACACTGGAAGCCAGAAAGGCTGGTGGGATGAGATGGGTCTCTGATGGTGAAGACAGAGGGAGGGAAGGACTCCATGCTTGGGTCTCCCTCCCCTGTGCAGTCTCACCCACTGACGATAATGACTTTGTATCTGAAAGCTGTGGTGCTTTTTGGGACAGTGTGACATTCTCTAGCTCACACCAAGCAGTGTCCGAGGATGAGAAGGCTGAGTATGGGAAAGTCAAGGAACCATTACATAAACTGGAGCACACTGGGGGTAACTTCTAGGAGTGTTAAGCAAAGTTCTTTGTGAATGTGTCACCAATCTTGGGTCAGAATTTAAAACACTCTCCATGCTTCTGAAAATTGCAAGTCTTTCCAGAATTTCTATTTAAAATTAAACAATAAAGAACTTTGATTTTATAAATAGTTTTATCTTAGAATTAAAAATACTGATACCAGGGCTTTCCTTGTAATTATACTTCAGACTAAAAAGAAAGAAGAGTAACAGAAAAAAACCAAAATTCAAAAAACCAAATTCACATGGCCATCTTACAGACTGAGGGGACAAATGCACAGCAGAGGAAATACTTCTTTTCCAAGTATTTCCTGGTTCTGGGGTGGCAAACTGTTCTGCAAAGGCTCAGGTAGAAAATATTTTAGGGTTTGATGCTGGAAGTTTCAGCCACAATTATTCAGCTCTGCTATTTTAACAGGGAGAAGCTATAGATAATTTGTTCATAAATATTGAAGCCACTGGCTTCGATAAAATAACATTCATATAACATTTATAGGTGGCAACCTGCTTACAAACTCTGCCAAAATGAGAGCTAATTCCTACACCTTGTGAGCTCCCACACTTAAATGGTAGAATGTTTTTTCAAAGGTGTTTGTGCATTGAAAGTAAATTTGTATTTGTATAAAAAGTATATAAGATACCGTAAGTAGCTTTTTCAGGAAGCAAAGAATGCCTAAAAATGATGTATAAAAATATATTTAAAAATTGCTTTAAAATGCTTTTACTGAGATGACCGGTGAAGTAAGGTGCAGTGGGAAGAAAACATTACTCCAGGGATGCAGGTATGAATTGAAGCCAATGGTGCCCTTAGAGTGCTCACTAATCCCAAGGCACTCCCAGCTTCCACCTTTACCAGGCCTGTGTGTGTGCCTATGAAACTCAGGGCCATTTGGACTGAAAACTGGCTGTGAAGCTGGTGCCTGGCAGTGATGCTGTCAATGAAAAATAGAACCAGAATAAAAGATGGGAATGATAAAAGAACTTCCTTGTCTTGACTTTGAATTTGATGGAGTTTCTAGCAAACTTAAAAAGGAATCTGGGAATAGATTTTCAGTGTCTGTGTGTTCCAGAATTCCAAGGCTTAGAATTTAGTTTAAGTTATCCTGAATTGAGAATTGGTATTCTAGAAATAGCAAATACAGAGAAATGAGCGGAGGACATACTAAGGGAAATATTGCCTGAGAAGGCTTTGGAGTTGATGACAGATGCAAATTTTGAGCAAGAAGTCCAAACAAACTCAGACAATGAAGAAGAACAACATATCGTTGTACTGAAGAGTTCTAGAGGGATAGATTTCCCATCACAGGCTTCTTGGTCGACACATTTCAGGCCAGAAGTCCCTGGAATGGTGTCCTTGAAATGTACAGGGAAAAATAATTTAACCTCAACTTCTCTGCTTAGAGAAACTCTCTTTGGAGGAGGAAAATTGAAGACCCTTGGAGTGAAACAGAATATTTATCACCAACAATCCCTGCCTCCCAGAAAGCAGAAACGTGATGTGTAGGACCAAGGGAAGTCATCTCAGAGGGAGAGGATGTGTTGCAGGAAGAAATAAGCAGAAACTGGTCAACACATGAACACTCCACTGAGTGTTGGAAACGGTTACCACATTGGCTGAGTTGTGGGAGGACAGAATTCAAACACTCCACACACTAGTGGAGGTGAGTATTTTGGGTCAGCTTCTCTGCAGCATGCTTGATATATGAAAAGCCATGCGTTGGTAAAGCACTCATTTGGTAAGTTTTGGCATATGTGTATATTCATGGAGCCATTGCCACATTGAAGATTGTGATGATATTCATCACCTTCAAAAGGCTTTTCATGCCTTTCTGTAATCCCTTTCTCTCCTTCAGTCCCCAGGCAACTACTAATTTGCTTTCTGTAAGTGTGGGCATTCTGCATTTTCTGGAGTTTTGTATAAATAGAATTATCTGTAAATAGTGTGTGTGTGTGTGTGTGTAGTGCATGGAATTGACCTCAGGACCTTGTGCTTGCCAGGCAAGGCCAACACCACTGAGCTAAATCCTAGGCCCAGTAAATACTGTTTACAATTTGGCTTCTTTCATTCAGTAAACTTGTTTTGACAGTCATGCATGTATTACTAGTTTATTCTTTCTTATTGTGGAGTTACATTCCATTTTTCATGGACATACCACTGCTTTTTAAAAATCCATTTACACATTGATGGGCACTGACAGTTTTCTAATGGGAACTGTTACAAATAAAGCTACGATAAGGCTCTAAGTGGTGCTGCACTATCTGCTGTCTCAGATAAGAAGAGTAGAATGACTAAGTCTTGCAGTAATATGTTTCACCAAAGCAGCCACACTGTTTCCTAAAGGGGTTTACAGCATTCCTTTCCCAGCAGTGGTGCAGAGGAGTTCGTTTGTGATGCACCACATCCTCACCGATCCTTGCAATGACCAATCTCTCTATGTTTGTCTATCTAGTACCATGTAGTGTTATTCTTTGTGGGTTCATTTGTTTTTCCCTAATGACAAATCATGATGAGCCCATGTGCTTGTATTTGTTTGGTAGCCATTTATTTATTTATATTTAGCAAATTGTTTAAATATTTCACCCAATTTAAAAAATTGGTTTCCCTCCTTATTGGTGAGTTTTAAGAGTTCTTGATATATTCTTAATGCAAATCACTTATCAGATAATTCTTTTATAAAGACTTTCTTGATATATTCTTAATGCAAATCACTTATCAGATAATTCTTTTATAAAGACTTTCATTGTGTGGCTTATCTTTTTGTTCTTTTAACAGTGTCTTTCAAGGAGAAGTTCTCAATTTTCATGAATTCCTGTGTATTGATTTTTTCCTTCTCTGGGGTCAAACTTTTGGTGTTATACTAAGACATCTCCCTTTCTAACCCAAGATTGCAAATATTTACTGTTTTTCTCCAGTATTTTGCAGCTGCCTCTGGACCTTTGCTCATGCAGCCTGTATTCTTTTTTTTAGGTTTTTTTGAGACAGGGTTTCACTTTGTGGTTCAGGCTGGCCCCAAGCTCAGCCTCAAACTCACATCACAGCAATCCTCCTGCCTCTGCCTCCCGAGTGCTGGGATTACAGGTGTGAGCCACCACGCCCGGCACTGTGGTATGTGGTACTGGTTGCTGCTGGGTGTGAGTCTCCACATCCAGTATAGTATGTGGTTACCGGGGAATCGAACCCAGGTCATTGCGCCTGCAAGACAGGCGCCGGAACCACTGAGCTAACTCCCCGGCCCTGCAGCCTGTATTCTTGAGTGCTCATGTGACAACCCTCTTTACCACCCTCCGTCTTTCCTGACCCTTTGTAACTAAAGCCTCCCACCTGAGCCTTTTCCTTCCATTGCACTGTTTTATTTTTTATGTCTTGCATTGTCCCCATCTTATTTGTTTGTTACTATGTACATCACTTTCCTGCTCAGAGACATTTGGTTGTTCCCCACTGTCTCCTTAGCTCTAGGAAGTACATAGCACACCGTAAGCTCTCAAACAAAATGGTTGATTGACTATATGGCTGAATGGTAACTCTTGTATTTTTCTCCAATGAAACAAAGGGTAGAGAGACTGAGGTTAAAACTTTTACATCTCAGTTTTGACCTGTGTTAAATGTTTCTCTGCCTGTAGAACTCTGCATTTCTATTTATTTGAGAAGGACACTCCTACCCCTAGAGTCTCCTGTCCTCCAGCTCCACCTTTTTGGCTGGATCTTGATGTTGTCCCATTAGACAAGGAAAAGAAGTTCCTCATCTTCTTGGGTCTACTCTAGCAGTGTCCTGGTATGGTCCTGAGCAGATCACAATTCCTTTCTATTAAAAATTTCAACTTCACAATTATTTACTTAAGGTGTAAACTATTATATTCTTCTCTCAGGTTTCATCCCAGCTCATGGGAGACTTCTGACCTGACATTTTCCCCATCTGTGAGGCAAATAGGGAAATTGCCCACGGCTGGTCCTTCTAGAGAAGTGATATAGGCCATTTATAATCTGTAATCATTTTGAAACAGGTAGAAAATCCCTGCCTTCACCTGGCAAAGGTGCAAGGCCTTGTTCAAGGCAGCCTGCTGCAGTCCTACTGTCTGAACTTGGAGGACTGAAGAGGAAGTGACTACAGTCATTCTGCACCCCAGCATTTCTGCAGTGTGTGCCCCAGAAGGCTGAAAACAGACTCTGCAATAAGAAGAGTTGGATGTTGAGTAATTTAGGAGGACTGTTGCTCAAATAAATTCCTCTGCTGTGGGATCAGAGCTGCCAGTATGCTGCTAGCTGCACCTTAGGACTACAGGAAGGTCCCTGGAGCATGCAGTGTGTCCCAAAGTTTTCTGACAACTCTATTTGGTGAGTGTCTTCAGATGTGGAGCTCCTTTGGGATTCTCTGAGCTTCACTGGTTTGGCTTTCGAGGGTGACCAAGAATAATGATTCAGAATAGCTCTTTTAACATTCTTTCAGTAAGTAATTAGACTTCAGAGCCAATTGTTTCTGATTGCTGTCCCAGTTTGTGATGCTGTCTGAGACCACCTCATTGGCAGATAGCAAATATTCAACTGTTTGGTTCTGGAGACCAGGAATCAAATCTAGCCCACTGTCTGTTTTTGCAAATAAGAATCGGTTAGAACGCAGCTCTACCCATTGTTTATGCTTCTTTCATACTACAGCAGTACTGAGCAGCTGTGGGAGAAACTGTGGCCCCACAAAGCCCAGTGTATGAACTGAATCAATGTATGAAGAATCAAGCATTTAAAACTGTGCTCCAAGTTCTGCTGTAACCTTGAGATGGAGCTGGGATCAGAACCCAGATGACCTCATGTCTCCACAGCCTGTGAGGGTGCAGCATTCAGACTGAGAGAGAGCACAGGAGTGCTGGAAAATGGCTCAAGCTCTTTCCTAGCAAGGATAGCGTGGCCCCATGAAGTGAAGCACTCATGAAGAAGGGACATAGGATCACCTGGGCCATGGGGAGAGCAACGCACACTTTCCTGCTTCCTGTAGTTTCCTTTACATGGCTACTTGGTGTTGATGGCTGAAAAATACTTCTAGTTTCATTTTAGTAGTTTTATTATAATTATTAATTATGAATGACTTCTTGATTTTCAATATTTATCAAAACTGTGTGTTCTACTCCTTTTGTACCAGATATGTATCTTGTGGAAATGTGCCTAAAAATATGCTGTGCTCTTTGTACAAGTAAAAGAGATGTGCATTAAAGGGTAGCATCATTTATCACTGAAACATACTATAGACACTTAAAATATCTATGATGCATGATGGAAAAATACGGTGAATTCTTAAATTAAAAAGATATTATAGAAAAATTCATTGCTATTACTCCTAAAAATACTCTTTGCTTTGAACATATTTGTCTTACCTTTCTTGTCACTTTTTGAAGCAGTTCGTGTGCTCTTCTTTCATGTCTTTCATTATCATGGCAGCATTGATGTCTTGAATTGATTAAAAACGTCTACCTTTGATGATCCCTTAGATTTTGGGAAAGATCAAGAAGCTTCAAGCTGCGAGATCTAGTGAACTATGTGGGTTGGGTGTAAGTCATAATATTTTCAAACATTTGCTTTGCTGCTAGATGGCAGCCAGCAAGCAGCATTCACTGCATTTTTGATCACATAAAGACATTCAGGAAAGAGGCTTTTCAGAACTGCTTCAGAAAGTGGCAAGGACAGTGTAATGACTGGGAGAAGGACTGTTTTGAGGGAGAGAGCAAGCAGGATATCTTTCACTGTAATACATCTAAAAAATCATAAACATTTACCATATATTGTGGTTATACTGACAATCGGGGAGATTGGTAAAAAAACAGTTAATTCAGATAGTGGAATATAATGTGGTTATTTCAGGGAATAAGGCAGGATGGTAAATGAAGAGGGGAAAGTTTCAATTTTGCCTTTTTAGAGTTTTTGTCTGGGCCTGAAAATTATATTGTGTAATAAGAGAAAAGCATACAGGCTTATATAACTTTTATATAACCTGAGAACCCTTATAAGGGAAGACTCCAAGAAATGACAAAACCCAAATGTTTTTATGAGTTTGAGCAAAGGGTGGTAATCATGACAGGCCAACTAGGTGTGTGGATAAAATGGTAAGGGTTGTTTTGAATGAAGTGTGTGTTCCCTGTTGAATGATGTTC
The DNA here is from genome assembly GCA_004026965.1 of Petromus typicus. Classification (NCBI taxonomy): domain Eukaryota; kingdom Metazoa; phylum Chordata; class Mammalia; order Rodentia; family Petromuridae; genus Petromus; species Petromus typicus. Next base: position 52,370 of record PVIR01004040.1, read on the forward strand.
CTTTCTTTTGGTTATAGTGATGGTGTCTTTCTTCTGGGAGTTTTATTTCTTATTTTGAGAAAGAAAAGGGTGGATTAGAATGCCTTTGTTTTATCTGGTGTTTTTCAAGTGCCTTTTACTCAAAATTAGCCTTTTACCAAAGTGACATATTTTGAAGTCATGTATTCTGCCATCTTTCATCACTGTTTTGAAAAGAGATCTAAAAGGCATCATTAAGTGAAAAGGATATGTGAGAGTACAGACCACTCATGTGAAGAAAAAGCAAGGTGGGTACATACATATATGTGTACACATGGCTATGTATACACAGGACACGTGCTATAGAAGTTTGTCACTAGTAATTTATATGACTGGGCATGTATGGAAAAGAGGATATTTATTCTTTTTGAAAGATTAAGTTATTGGTATGTTTTAGGTATGCATTATGATCACATTTGTCATGGGAATTTGTACATGATATATCTTAGTTCTTGTTTCTCCCCATTCCTTTCTAACCCGGCCATCCCTATTTACAAAAGCTTTGCATCCATTTTTCCTTCTTTTTTTGGCAGTTTTTCTTTCCCTTTTTTCTTTTCCCCACTCTTCTACTTTACCGTCTCCTTTGAAACTTCTTCCAATTCATATTATCTATTATCTATTATATATTTTGATCTTCATTTACACTTTCAGTTTCTCACACCAGAGAGACAATTCAGTATTTACACATATGAGTCCTATTCATTTCACTTTAAAGTATTGCTTCAATATGCATCCATTTAGCTAGGAATGTTCCTATAATACTTTGTGCCTGAGTAGTTCTATGTTTTGTATTAAATACAACCCAGTACAAAAAATCCCTGTATCTTCTTTATCTAGTCATCAGTTGATGAGCATTTGGGCGGTAGCTATTACAACCTGTATTCCTATATACATGGATGTATACATATCCCTGTGGTATGACACATTCCGTTCTTTAGGGAAGACACCAAGAAGGGGACCTCTAATCCTAGTTTTCTGAGGAATCACTACACTGATTTCTACAGTGGTTGCACCGGTCTACATTCCCACCAGCCCTGGAGAAGTGTTCTTTACTCACAGCCCCTCCAGCATTTGCTATTAGTTGATTTTTTTGAAAGTAGCATTTCTTTCTAGAGTGAGATGGAATCTCAGCGTTGTTTTCATCTGCATCTATCAAATGGCCAGTGATGTTGAACATTTTTTATGTTGACTTGCTGTTTCTACTTTTTTGTCTGAGAAATGCCTATTCATTTCAGATATCCTCTTCTGGAATGTATCTTTATATGTGGGGTGATCTGTTTTTTTAAAGTTCTTTATATATTCTAGATTGTAGTCTTTTGAAGAATAGCTGGTAAAAATTTTTTTCCACATTGTGGATTGTCTCTTCACTCTGTGGATGGTTTCTCTTGCTATGCAGAAGCTCTTTAATATGAGATTCCAGTTGTTAATTCTTTCTGCTGGTTCTTGTGTAACTGAGGTTTTGTTCATAAAATCTTTTCTTGCACCAGTGTCTTGAAGCGTTCTACCTAAACTTTCTAACATAGGTTTGAGGATTCTGTTTTAACATTTAGATCTTTGATCCACTTCAGTTGTAGTTTTGTGCATGGTGAGAAATATGGGTCTAGCTTTAATCTTTGGCAAGTTGAAATCCAGTTGTCCCAGCACCATTTATTAAGCAGGCTCTCTTTCCTCCACTGGGAGTGTTTAGCTCCTTTGTCAAAGATGAGGTGTTTAGTTTCACTGGAGTTTGTTCTACATTTTCCAGTTGGTTCCATTGATCTTCCAGTGTGTTTTGTTTCTAGTACCATGCTGTTTTTGTCACAGTAGCTCTGAAGTATAGCTTCAGATTAGAGATTATGATACCTTTCTGCCTTGTCTTTGTTGCCTAGAATTGCTATTTGAGGTTTCTTCTGGGTTCCAAATGCATTTTTGGGTTATTTTCCTAATTGTGTGAAATATACTGTTTGAATGTCAGTCAGGATGCAATGATTCTAAAGCAATTTTGGAAGCATGGCCATTTTCACTGTATTGGTTCTTTCTACCCCCAAACAAGGGAGACTTTCCATTTTCTGATATCCTCTTCAATCTTTTCTTCAATTCTTACAAATTTTCAAACAGTATACTATATTACTTTAATATGGAAAACTAGTTTTACATTTTGACAGTCATTGGTTACATTTGACAGGTATTTTCTCTGATCCTTTCCTTGTAGTTTCTGCCTTCTTTCTCACCAGCCTGTACTTTCCCATAAGATCCTTTTGAAGCCCAGATTCAACGTTTGGCTAGAGTTAGTCTTGCTGAAATTCTGAATTTGTTATCATCTAGACCACTCTTCCCTTTGGTGGCCCCAATGTTATTGTCCTGCCTGGCTTTCTGCTGCTATTTATTGAGCTCCTGTTACAAGCCAGGCCAGTTTTGAAAAGAGGATTTTGGCTGACATATTTTACACTCGTTTCTAAAATCTGCCAGTTACTTTGTTGGCTTTCCACTGACATGTTCACACACGACTGCTAAGACACTGCTGTAAACTTTTCCACTATTTCCTGACTCAGGGTCCTCAGAGTATGGTGTTATGAAGTCTGGCAGAGGCAGTGTGATACATGCTGGCATGATGCTTGGGTGGCATAGAGTTTGTGGGTACCCCTATTTATCTCTTGGCAGATGACCTACCTCTGAAATTAAAGATGATCTAAGGGTGAGTGAGCTTTCATCCAAAAAAGGAATTATGGGAATTTGTTAGCCTGTTCTGAAGTTTAAATCTTCTTGTATGAGAAGTGGAAATTGGCTTCTTCAACAATAAGGCTTTGGTCCCAGGTTGATGTACTCTATATGACAGGGCACTGGCTTTTGGTTCATCTGTTTGCTTTGATCATGATCCCACCTTTCCATGAAAAAGGAGAATGAAAAGAACCTCTGCCCTGGGACCCAGCCCACCTCACACAGACAGATTCCTAGATGTATAAGCGCTCAAGATTATCCAATCGTCAGAAGCCTTTTGCAGTACTGCAGCTGGGAGAATTAATTTACTGATAGCTTGAAAGTGTGTATCACCTTTCTAGGTTTGCAGAAAATCCAACATTATCCATTTGGGTAATAGCTGAAGCTTGTTCTTTCTCTTTCATAACAGGAAGCATTGCTTACTATCTTGCTGCTAGTGGAGATTATGTATATACCTCTCCTTCTAGCCACACGAAATTGCCAAATTCATTTGAAGACAAAGACAGTTATTTGAAGAAATAAACATTTTAAATAATTCCTAAATGACTTCAGCTGCTGATAAATATTTAGTGTACTTGTAACAATTAGGTTGCATCTGTTTTCTGTCATGTATGCTGGGCTTATAGTCAGTAAGAAGTTTTAGACTTTTGCTTCCTCTCAGAGGCAGTGACTGTGACTACTGCCTCCCAGCCCGCATCCCGAGTCACCTGCCAGTGCTGCCGACACAAAATCACCCAACAGAGAGCTAGAAGAGGTGGCATTTGTTGAGGATCAAGTTCCAGAACAAACTTGGCTTACCCTGGGCTCTTAGGCAAATGACTTAGCTCTTTGTTGGGGTTTGGTTTCTTCTAGAAATTTGGGGTAATCGGGACCCCTCTCCAAGTGGTGTTCTGCAGATTAACTTCGGTAACTCATGTGAATGCACTCAGCACAGTGCCACACACAGCAAGGACAACTATTCCTTACATTCTTTCCTCTCTTTATCCCAAATACACTTCAAGTAACTGCCTCACAACAACCATAACCCTCTTTGCTTTTTAACTAACCTGCAAGAGAAGTCACTGGACCATACGCTGGGGGCCCAGAATTCCCCTATAGCACCACAGGAAAGTCTTCCTGATTCATTTTGCTCCTTTTCTCTTGGCAGTAGTGTCACCAGTTGTTCACGTGGACTCTAATTTGTGGACATCTTGAAGCTTTCTACTTTCCTATTATGGGGGCTGATGATTATCTAGAGTTGTGGCTACACCTGCACGATGGGGAAGAGAGCAATGATCTCATGTGAGCTTGAAGTTTCTTTTGCGGTTTGTTTGTGAGGAGAAAATTACAGCTTCAATTTATAATGGAACTTGGAGGAACATTTTAGTATCTGGGGAAAAACTCTGACAGAAGGTGCCATTTAAAACTTATGAATAATGTACAAGCACAAGGGAATTCAGAGTTCCAGGAGCAAACCTGTCTATCTAAAGAGACTTGCAGTGACAACCAAAGATGCTGGCCCAGTAGCTTTGGTTCAACAAATTAACTAGATACTTCATCTAAATCTGGAATACCTTCTACATGGAATGCTTCTGAAGTGCATTTTTCTTACATGTAAGAGGTCTTCTATTTTGTCATCAAAATGAACGTTTGGGGATGTTTTAGTTGCTGTTTTGCACTTAACTCTCTAGAATCTTCAAGATCTCAGTGTATTTACCACCCGGCTGCACAAACCACTCTGTCTAAGACGAGATGTGGGCAGTGCCTTCGCAATGGCACCAAGTTTATGATTGTGGGGAATTAAAAAAAAAAAATCAAGCATCCAACATGAAGTGAAACAGCCACCCCAACTAAGTTTTAAAATACTGTTTATTGAGATATGAATCACATACCACAGAATTTGCCAATTTAATGTTTATGATACAATTGCTTTTTCTATCTTTACTATCTTATACTTTACTTAATATCTTATAGTAAAGATATTTGCAATCTAAATATATTTCTGTCTGTCTCCTCAAAATGCTACATCTTTTAGCAGTCACTCCCAAGTACCCCTCTCCTCAACCTGCAAACTAGTCTGATTAGTATAGATTTGCTTGTCTAGTTATTTCATATTAAAATTGTCCAACATATAGTCTTTATTTACTGATGATGACTATTGACTTAGCATGCTGTTTTCCAAATTAAATCATATTGTAGCATGAATTACACCTTCATTCCTTGTTGTACTCCAAATAATATTTCCTTGTATGGATATACTACATTTTATTTATCCAGTAAATGGGCACTAGGTTGCCTTCATTTTTGACTATTGTGAGTAACATCCCTATCAACAGTTATGTACAAGTTTTTGTGTGGATGTATGTTTTCTTCTAACAGTGAAACTTCTGGGTCATATGATAATTGCATATTCAACATTTTGGAAACTACCAAACTATTTTTCAGTGTTAGTGCCATATTATATATTGTTCCCATTCAGTATGTAAGGGTTTCAATTTTTCATATCCTTACCAACACTGTTATTACCTGTCCTTGTTACTGTTATCCCAGTGAAATTGTATTTCCTTGGGATTTTGATGTGCATTTCCCTAGTGACTGGCTATATTGAACATTTTTTACTTGCTTACTAACCATTTTTGTATGTTTTTTGATAAGTGTATACTTAGACCCTTTATTCATTCTAAAATTGGGTTACTGAGCCTTTTGTTAGTAAGTTACATGAGTTCTTTGTATGTCCTGAGGAACATTCTCTTATCAAAAATAAGATTTACAACTATTTTCTTCCATTTTTTGGGTCTTTGCTCTGATGTCTTTTGTAACACAAAATTCTTAATTTTGATGAGGTCCCAATTTATCTGTTTCTTTCTTTCACTGCTTTTACTTTTGATATCACATTTTAGAAACCACTGCCTCAGTGAAGGTCATGAAGTTTATTTCTGTGCTTTCTTCAAAGAACACAATAATTTTAGCTCCAAGATTTAAGTCCATGATCCATTTGATACAATTTTTGTGTATGGTTTGAGTAAAGGCTCCCCAAAAAAGGCTTCTTTTTTTTCACAGAGATAGTTAGTTGTACCAGCATCATTTGTTGAAAAGATGATTCTTTTGGCATTGATTATATTGGTGCCATTTTTTCAGTAGACCATAAATGTAAAGATTTCCTTCTGGACTCTGTGTGATTCCATTAATTTGTATAGGTATCCTATGTATTTGTATAGGTATCCATTAATTTGTATAGGTATACCTTTTTTTTTTTTGCATCACCTCAGTTTAATAATCCAATAAATGACAAAAAAGACAAACAGTGAAAACAGCATCATATAGCACAGCAGCTTTGTTTGACTCCCTTTAGATAAAATCTTCAGTTTTCCCATAGTTTTACCTAGAAATCCAGTTGTAGAATCAAAGTCTGAGTCCATTTCAGCTAATAATTTATTTTGATTTTTAACTTCATGGCCAATTTCAATGGAAAGAGATTTGATGGCGGTTACTTTGCTTCTCAGACTTTCCGTGAGTCTCTCGTTCTCCTCTTCACAGGCGCTGTACCCACTGTTGGCATAGCCGTAGTTCCCATAGCTGCCGGGAGCAGCGCCCCACCCAGGCCTGCACGCCTCATCCCGCCAGAAGAGGGAGCGTAACAGCAGGCGAGAGGGGACTGGGCTGGCGAGGGTCAGGGGTCGATCCGACCGCGTTTCACTCCCAAGGCCGGGCTGAGCACCAACTTCTTTCCCCAAAGCGCCACGACAACCAAAGCGCCACTCTTGATTACTGTAGCTATATAATGTTTCACACTTGAAAGTATGCATCTTCCAACATTATTATTTATTTCAAAATTACTTTTGCTATTCTGGCCCCTTCTATGTGATGGAGCATCTTGTCAACTTGTAAAAAAATAAGGGAGCTTGAATTTTGATAGAAATTGCATCGAATCTGTAGATCAGTTTGTATAGTATTACTACCTTAATGATATTGTCTTCCATTCCATGAATGTGAGATGTATTTTCATTCATTTAGATCTCCACTTTCTTTCAACAATATTTTATAGTTTTCAATGTATATGTCTTACACTTGTCTTGTTAAATTTATTTTTTGGCATAATTAGAAATGCAATTATTTTCTTAATTTTAGAATTGTTATTAGCATACAGAGGTATAGTTAATTTTTTGTATAATGCTCTTATTCAGCAACCATGTTGAATTTATTAATTATAAAAAATTTGTAATTATAATAATTTTTAGGGATTTCAGTCATGATTTAGATCTGTGGTGTCCCGCAAGTCTCAGGATTTGGAGACTGGGCTTCCCGAAGGTGACTGCCTCCTGGTGGGGCTCATGACTGAATGGAAGGAGTCAGCCCCTGAGGGTGTGTGTATTTTGTCCCCTCCTGGCTGCCATGTGTGAGCAGTGAGTTACCCTCTGCCAGGCCTTTTCACCATCTTTTTCTGCCTTGGAGCCAGCTGACTTTAGGCTGAACCCACTGGAACCATAGTCAAAATAAATCACTCCTTCTGTAAGTTGCAGATGGTGAATATTTTGTCCCAGTAACTGGAAAGTGACTAATTTCTATATAAGATCACAGCATCTGAGCTGGGGACTTAGCTCAGTGGTTCCGGTGCCTACCTTTCAAGCACAAGGGCCCAGGTCTGATCCTGGTAACCACATACAACAGTGCCTGGTGTGGAGACTCACACCCACCAGCAATCAGTACCACACACCACAGTGCAGGGCGTGGTAGCTTACACCTGTGATCCCAGCACTCAGGAGGCAGAGGCAGGAGTATTGCGGTGAGTTCAAGGCTAGCCTGGGCTACATTGTGAACTCAGGGCCAACCTGAACTACAATGAGAGACCCTGTTTAAAAAAAAAAAATTACAGCATCTGGAAACTGAAATAGCTTTCTAAATACCTAAGTTATAATTCAAAAGCATTTATCTTCATCTCCATTGACATTTTAATCTTTAAGTCTATTTTATCTGATACTAATACAATGTGTTTGTTTCACCTCCCATGATTATCTTTTGTATGATATATCTTTTCCCCATCATTTTACATTCAATTTATTTGTTATCTTTCAATCCAAAATGTGTCTGTTTTAGAGAAAATAAAATTGAATCTTACTTTTTAATCTAGTATCATAATATTTGTTTTTTGTTGGATATTTTCACTCATTCAAGTGTAATTTTAATATTGATGAGTTTTTTTTTGGGATTGTTTTTGGTTTCTCATTTATCTCTTGTTCCTTTGTTTCTCTTTGCTTTCTTTCCCATTAAGTAAGTATTTTCTAGTGTAATACTTTCATTCTTTTAAATGATTTTAAAGTCATATTTTTGTGTTATTTTCTTAGTAGTTCTAGGGCATATGGTATGCATATTAATTTGTTGGAATCTAGTTTGAATTTATGTTAGCTTAATTCCAATGAAATATAAAGTTGTTACTCTTCTATGCTCTGTTTTCTATTCTTGTTTTATTATTTGACATTAAATTTATTGAGATGTTACAAATACATTATTATAATTATTATTTGATATAATTTTATCTTTTGTTGATGAGGAAGATTAATAACATGTGCATATTTATAGATTTCTTTTTGTTAACTTCCTTATTTACCATATCTGTTTCTCTTATTTTTTCCCATAGATTTTCATTACAATCTGGTGTTATTTTTTTAGTCTAATATAGCTGTTGTATACTATCTCTTTTGGGAAGTTACTGTCAGTATATTTTATGTTGTATTGTCCCATGCTACTATTGCACTCATGTTATTTTACTTAAATGATTTTTACCTCATTTAAAATAAAAAAGAACACATTAATTTGTGCAGTATTCTTTTTTTAATAGATTTAAATTACTGTTTATTATAGCTTGCTTTCAATTTAAAGAGCTTCCTTTTATATGTCTTATAAGATGTATTTGCTCTTTATTCTGCAATTAATATTCTGTTTTTGTTTATTTGTTAAGGTCATTATTTTACATTAATTTCTGAATGATAGTTTTGTTGGATATAAGATTGCTTTTTTATTTTTTAACATTTTGAACTGAGTTAGCTTTCCTTGTTTCTGGCCAGAAGTCAGTTGTTAATCTGAACATATTCCTTTGTATGTGAAGAGTCACTCCTCTTTTGTTGTGCTGTGTTATTTCTTTGACTTGTGTGTCCTTGCTACGTGTGAGTGGCAGTCTCTGTTCTTATTGTACTTGAGCACATTGAGCATCTTTAGTGTACAGATTGTCTCTCAGCACACTTGTTAAATTGTCAGCCACTATTTCTTTAATATTTTTCCTCCCTCTTCTCTTTCTTTTTGATAGTCTTGCTGCATGTATGGTGACCTATTTTATGGGTCTCACACTATTCTGAGACTCTGTAATCATGCTTGTAATCCCAGCACTGTTTTCTCAAATTCCATAATCTATTGGTTTATTTTCAGATTCATTGATTTTTTTCCCTTGTAGCATCTCAAACTACTCGGACCTATCAAAATTTTAAATTTTTTTAAACTGTCGTCTTAATTTGTTTTTTTTTATCATTTCTATTTTTTATTTGTATTTTTATTTTATTAAATATTTCCATCAGTCACACTTTTAGCTTTTTAACATAAATTAGTTTTAAAATGTATTTGTAACTTATTAAAATGTATTTGTAACAACTGCTTTGAGGATTCCTGTATCTAATATTTGAATGGCCTTAAAGGTGATTTTTATAGGTCATTTTTTCCTATCTCTGCTTTATACTTGTTAGTTTTTTTGGAATGTTTTATTGAAAACAGGATGTTTGAAATAGTATTACAGAAACTCTGGATAGTGATCTACCCTTCTGGGGCTTGTTGTTATTGTCTATTTATTTATTTAGTGACTTGAATTGACTATTCCAGTGAAATGTGTTTCTCCTGCAAGGAGTTTTTCTGTCATTCTTCAGAGGACGTGGCTTGTGGAAGCGCCTGTCTCCCCAGCTGCCTCCATAGCTGTCGGCATCTGTTTGATTGTCTTTTCCTTCATCTACCCATAAGCTTTTGGATGGTCAGCCTGTACTCCTTACTTACTGTACTCCTTACTGTACTCCTTACTGGTCAGCCAGTAGCATCTTACTTGTTAGCCCCTATTATCACAAACTCATTTTCAACAGTTCCTGGAATGTATATGATGTCACAGTGTGCTCTACTTAAAGTGAGATCCTTTCAAAGTGTCCTAAGTTGCCAGTCACTGAGCCTGATCCAATCCCAGAGAGCTCTTCTTAATTGTCTCTTACTCTGCTCCTATCTGTTAAATTTCTAGCAGGTCTACTGTGTTGTTGAGCTATCTTTTTTCAGTATGGTGCTAAAAGAAGTTACCAGAAACTCCTAATTGCTTGTATCAAGGTCTTCATTATTTATAACAATACTCATAGGCATGATTTTTCATATATATTCCAAATAAAATTAGTTGTTAGCAAACCACAGAGCTCCCTGTTTTTATAACCTTCTCTTCTTGATTTTGCCTTTGCACCACTGCATTAGAGCTGGGGTTGGACAATGGCTCAGTTCCCCAGAAGTGACACCCCTGCCTACTTTAGAAGCAGGACTCTGGATGGGGATGGTAACTTGTAGTCTTCTCGGTTTACACTTCCTGGGGTGAGACCTCCACCCTAGTAACAAGACAGGGCAGGATGTTCAGGATCTAGTATTGCTGACCTGCTGTGTCAGAGGTGGAGTGTCCTCCCTGTGATGGACCTGGTGAGGGTGGGGGGACCCCCAGTCATTTTAGCTATAACTTCCTCGAATGGAGCTTCTGTAATACCGAGCTGGAACTGAGGAGACAGAAAGAATGAGAAGTATCCGTGATGTGCTTCAACTGGACTAAAACCACAGCCCTAGACTGGGAGCCAGGGAGCAGGGAGTCCTAGTAGGCCATGCTTGGCTAGAGTAGAGTAGAGTTTCTGTCACACCAAGCTGCTGGTGTGGGGTAGGTAGATATGGGTGGGTCATGGCTTAGATTCCTCAGACTGAGTGGTTTACTGAAATTTAGATATCCTTCAGTAGATGTTTCTCCATTTGTTGTATGCCCTAGGACAATTTCTGGGGATTTTAAGTATTGTTTTAGAAATCATCTAAGCAATTAAATGAGAAGTGCTTTTGTGTAAATACCATTGTATGCAGTCTGGCAAAAGTAGTAGAGTCCAGCAAGGGGTGAAAATTTGATTTCTTTGTTGAGCAAAGTCAAAAAGCTCACTGATATCTCAGTGTATTCCATTTCAGAGGTGCATGAGGCCCTTGGCCTCCAAACTCCTGGCAGTCGCTCTGTGGCTCAATTCCTACTACCCGCCCCAACCTTTTTTTAATTACATTCACCAGACTGTCATTTAGGGTTGCATTCTTTGGCCTCTAAAGAGTTGGATAATTTCCAGTATCCTGAGATCTCGCACAAAAACTCAAGTGACCTTGTAAAGGTTTATTTCTAAGCTGTATCTTTGCAAAGTAGATGAATTATTTTTGTCACAGGCCTAGTACATTGTTAATTTTGGAAGTACTGTTTGTAAAGAAAATAGAATGTTATTTTCTTTTTAATTCTCAATTATGTGCAATGACACTGCAGTATAATAAAATGAAAGGAGCTTGTAGGAATCAGATGGTGGCATTGCTTTCTGGGATGACCAGGGGGAAAGTGGAGCCAGGTGGCATACTCAGGCAGACAAAAGGTGGTAGTGAAATGTGAATGGCTAAGGAAGAATCTCTGAAGTGAAGTTCTGGGAAAGATGCACCTCTAGTCGACAGCATGCAGGTCCACCTGTGGCTGAGGGGACAGCAAACCAGTGTTGGATCCTTCAGCTTTATTCCTGTGTCCTAGACTTTGACACTTGATGCTTTCAACTGACACCCGATATGTAGGCGCTCAACATAAATGGGGTCAGAAACTGGGCGGCTGGAAACTTTCAAATGGAGGATGAAGTGTTTGTTTTTTGTAGAAGGAGGTGATTATAACAATAGAAATTTGCTCGAAGAATTTTTTTCCTTTAGAGAAGTGTTCCCTGAACTCATATATTCTGTTGCCAACGAATTGCAATGTTTGCTTTTACCAATTATTTCAGTTGTAGAATCAAAGATGAAAACGGAGGCTTAGGAAAGGCTGTGTTCACGGATGCTCAAGACTTGTGTTAATTTCCTGGCAGATGAGAGCATAAAGCAGGAGAGGTTAAAGCAAGGACTTGTCTGCCAAGTCAGGTGGAAGGAAGGCGATCAAGGGAATTGTCGGGACGAGGGAATGGCTATTTCAAGCAGACAGGATGAGTCTGTTAACCTTCATTGATCCTTCTCAGGTCAGCTGGTGGCACTCGTGACGACTCACTACGGTGGCAGATTTATTCCTGTATCCCACTGGGGTAGGCCTACGTCCCTCTGTTCATCTCTAAATAAAGTTAAGAATAACACAGGTGAAAGAAAAAAGTGGTCCAACCTTTCAAATAATTCAAAAAAAATTTTACTGATTGGAAGCAAAAGCCCCAAAGCAGATATATTCCATTAACTTGATTATATAAAATTTAAAAAAATGTATAGAGTCCAACAGCAAAATAAAGCCATGACATGGTAGAGAAATAGCTAATAAATATCTGAGACACAGTGGTTTAATATTTTAACATATTGAAGAGCTTCCATAAGTAAAAATACTTCATATCATGGTATATAAATGGGTAAATGATGTAATATAAAATTTAAAGAAAATATAAGAATAGGCATAAGTATGTAAAAATTAAGCTATTAATAATCGAGGAGAAAGGCAGGTTAAGTGAAATAATATTTTATTTTGCTATGTAAGGAAAGATATGAAAGTTCAATATTCATCTTTGGCAGAAACGTATTAAAATGGGCCAGTGTGTATGGTGGGAGAATGAATAAAAATTGACATGATATTTTTGAAAAGTGAGTTGGTGATATGTACCAGGAATTTCTTAAAGGATTTTTTTTTTTTTTTGAGACAGGGTCTTGCTTTGTAGTTCAGGGTGGCCCTGAGCTCATTATGTAGCCCAGGTGAGCCTTGAACTCTTGGCAGTCCTCCTGCCTCTCTGCCTCCCAAGTGCTGGGATTACAGACATGAGCCACCAAGCCCAGCACTGTGGTGTATGGTACTCTTTGGTTGTGGGTGTGTCTCCATGCCCAGCATTGTTGTATGTGGTTACTGGGGATTGAATTTGAATGCTTGTGTTTGCAAGGCAGGCGCCGGAACCACTGAGTTAAATCCCTGGCCCAGGATTTTTATTTTTTGATTTAGTAGTACTTTTTTCCTAGAAATTACCCTAAGGGAGTAATCTTTAAAATTTCAACTTGTTATTCTTACTGACACAGGAACTTGCATACAGTGAAATTTTAAGAAAACAGAAAAGCAGGATACAGAATTCCTGTGATATATTTTAAATTAAATATGTTCATATATGTTGGAAATATTCATCATCCTTGATTATTACATATGTACTTATCTGTTTAAGTTTTTCTGATATTTTCTGGGGTATCTGCAATTTTGCCCCCATTTTCAGTGTAATATTCTGCTATTCCTTGTATATAATTATTAAATCATTGGTACATCTTTAAAATGTGATGCATCTTTTCATTTGAATGTGATACACTTTTAGAGTGAATATATAGGATGTGTGCATTCTGCATTAACATCTAGGGACAATTTTCTGTCTTCTTCTGACTGTATCTATTCATATGGAAGCCAAGTAAAATCTAAAATGATTCACACTTCCACCAGGTAAAGATAGGTGAATTTGCTAAAGTTCAGATCTATATACGTTATATTTAGAAACTTGAAATAGAACTTAACAATTCTCTGAAGATGGAGTAAATGTATTGTGTGTTTTCTGTTCCTCCCACTGAGGATAATGACAAAGTTTGGGTAGTATGTATGGAACAAGACTGAAAGGTGGAGACAAAAAGGCAGGCGAGCTAGGATCAAAATCTGTGGATGACGTGGGGAGCTCCCTGGCTTTGTCTCACATGTCCCACACAAGGTGTCGGTAGAGCTGTCAACCCGGCAACCCCCATGGAATACCAGAAAAGCACACGCAGGCACAGTCCTGCAGGAAAGCCCTCTTTCTTCAGCAAAAGGATGAGGAGAGAGACACTTGGCAAGACAGATAGGTGTTATATAGTATTATTCTGCTTCAGTAGAGCACCACAGAGTGCCGGCGAAAGCTGACTGATGTGGTGAGGCTTCTGTCTCCCATCGTCTGGAATGAATTTCCCTGTGCTGTCACCTGGGTGGCATCAGAAGGCCACCCGTGGCTGGAGCATTCATCCTTGTCAGGAGGTAACAGGTCCTTCCCACTGCGATACCAGGTGAGACTCTTCCGGGATGAACATTAATGTCTTTGAAATTCCTGCAGAAAATAAGGAGAACAAAGCTGAGAAAGCACTCAATGAAACCGTGACCCAAAACTTTCTAAATTTGGCAAAAGACCATCGCTATAGTTTAAAGAAACCGAGCAAACCTTATAAGTATGAACTCAGAAATTCACAGGAACACACATCCTAGAGAATCTTTGGGAAACTAAAGACAAAGGAAAATTCCTGACAGCAGTAAAAAGAGGCAACTCGAATGATAGCAGACTTCTCATCAGCAGCCGTGGACAGGTCGAAGGGCACGGTATGGCGATTGTCAACTCTTAACCTAGAATCGTACATTAAGCAGTGAATGAAGGAAAAGGAAATCAAGACATCTTCTGATGAAAGAAATTTGAAAGAACTTGTCACTAGCAGATGTATTTTAAAAGAATAGCTGAAGAAAATTCCTTACACAGAAGTGAAAAAATAAAGAAACTTACACTATCAGGAAGGAAGAAGTAACAAAGTAAGCAAAAATATAAATAAATGCAATAAGCTATCATTTTCTTAATTCTTTAAATTATATTTGCCAACTGGAGAAAATGTCTGACACGGCTATAAGTGGAAGTAGGAAATATTTAAGGCAAGTATATTATACATGAGAAAGTCCAATGGAATATTAAAAATGCAAGGGTCGTTCATTCCACTTGCACAGTAACGTACGTGGGTTGTTCCAAGTTATGTGTGTGTAATACCCAGAATCACCACTAAAAACAGCCATCTAGAGATCACTTGGGAAGACAATAGTACACTGAAAAGCCAAAAGGAAGACATATGAGGAGTGAAAAATAAGATTGAATTTTAAAACTGACATCCTTTTGCCCTAAAATATGAATTACATGAAATATAAATAGTCTAAATAATTCAGCTAAAAGCAGCAGGGAAGAGTATACTTAAAAACTCTGCTATATGTAAGAAATTCATTTCAAATATAGCAGTGGAGGCAGGTTGAGTGTAACAGGGTCGAGACAGATATTTCATGCAGATATTAACCAAGGAAAAGCAGAAGCATCTGTATTAATCTCATTTTAAAGTGAACTCCAGAGGAAAGAAAATTACCACTGATGAGGAGGAACATTCAATTGTGACCAGAAGGCTCAGTCCATTAAGTGTAGTAGTCCTAAAGATATATGAAATCATGACAGTTTGAATAACGTGAGCAAAACTAGTGCGCACCACACCAACTCACCGCCTAACCGAAGCCTTTAGTACCCTGTTCAGAAAGAGATCAGTAAACTAGATACAAAATCAACACAGACAAGACCTACAAGGACTGGCCAAAAATACCACATTTGTTTCAATAAAAAAGTATTACAGTAAAAGGATACATTGTATTAATCTCCCTCAGAGTACTCCCCCTTGCTTTTAATGCATTTATTGCATTGTGCTTGTCACGTTCATAAGCATAAAAGTCCTTCCTGAGTATTTTTGGGGGATGTTTCAATGTCCTGAATCAATTCAAAATATTTACCAAATCTTCAGTTGATACTTACATTGTGTCTTCTTTTACCTTATTCACTGGATCTGATATCTTATGATTTCTGGCTCATCTTCAGAGTGGAAGGCAAAAATTTTGATTTAATTAAAGACATAGAGTCAGACACAACAGCACAATTAAAGATATCCATATAAAAGGACTTCCAGAACTGCTTTAGAAAGTGGCAAGAGAGCCGAGGCTTTAGCTCAGTGGTTCCGGCACCTGCCTTGGAAGCTCAAGCTCCTGGATTCATCCTTGGTAACCACATACAACAAAGTCACGCGTGGTGACTTACACCCACCAGCAATCAATACCACACACCACAGTGCCAAGTGTGGGGGCTCACGCCTATAATCCCAGCACTCAGGAGGCAGAGGCAGGAGGATTGCTGAGTTCAAGGCTGAGCTCAGGACCAGCCTGAACTACAAAGTGAAACCCCATCTCAACAACTACAAAAAAAAGGGCGGGAGGGGGCAAGAATGAAGAGATGTGTTATTAAAGAGAAAAAGGGTATTTAGAGGGGGAATTATAGCAATATATCTTTTATTGTAATTTTTTTAAAATTAAGCATTCACTGTACTTTTTGGTCACACCTTGTAATAGACATAGAACACTCCACCCAAAAAGCAGCATACTTATCCTTTTTCAGGTACCCTAAATTATCAAAATAAACCATATCAGATACATAAAAGAAACTGTAATAAATATTACTTTTTAAAAGTTGAAATCATACAGAATGCTGACCACAGGGATTCAAAATAGGAATTAATAGTAGGAAGACAATCCACTTCTAAATAACTCATGATAAAGAAGAGAAACCCTAAAGCATAATTTTAAAGTATACTGAATGGAAAAGAAGCATACAGTATAGCAAAATCTGCAGGGCACAGCTGAAGTAGTGATAAAAAAAATTTTTTTTACAGTAAATGCACACATATATTAGAAAACAGAAAAATTCTTGCACTAATAATATTTAAGCTCCCATTGTAAGAGCCTAGGAAAAGAACTAAACGGAAAGGAAATGGAATAAAATAAGGATAAGAGTAAAAATCAATAAAGTTGAAAACAGAACAATAGAGAATATTAAATAAAAAGGCAGTTCTTTGAATAATAAAATCGATAGCCTTCTAGCAGGAATAAAACCTCCAGAAAAGGAAAAAACAAAAACAAAAACAAAAACAGAGAAAACACAAATTACTAGTACCAGAAATGATAAAGAAAATCATTATTACAGACACGGAGAACATCAAACGATAATAAGGAAATATTTGAACATCTTTATAAATGCAAATCTGAAAAGGTAAAATGAGTCAATCTTCAAAAAACCACAGAATACCACGAGCCACCACCCAGTGTATAAGACAGTTTGAATAACCCTGTAACTGTAAAGGAAATTCACTCTATAAAGATTCTCAAAAATAGCTCCCGTCTAGGAATTTCACTGGAAAATTATACCAAACATTTAAAGAAGAATTAATGACAATTCTATATGACTCTTATTAAAACAGAGGAAGAAACATGTTCCATTTCACTTTACAAAGGTAGTCATTTCCTTTTCTCAGACTAAGGACAATATAATAAAGGACAATACAATAAAAGTTTGGAACAAAATCTTTCATTAACATGTTACAAAATACTTATTAAAATGCTAAGAAATATTAATTAGCAATATTTTGAAAGATTTATATATCACAACCAAGTCAAGAGCTCAAGATTTAGCTAAGTGGTTCTGGTGCCTGCTTGCAAGTGTAAGGTCCCCAGTAACCACATACCACAGGGCTAGGCGTGGTGGCTCACGCCTATAATCCCAGCACTGGGGAGGCAGAGGCAGGAGGATTGCTGAGTTTGAGGGTGAGTTCAAGATCAGTCTGAGCTACAAAGTGAGACCTTGTCTCAAAAAACTTTAAAAAAAAATTCAAAGTCATTCAGTATAATCCACCATTTTAATAAGCTGAGCAAAAAAACCACACAGTCATATAAATTGGAATAGAAAAGGTATTTGAAAAGCTCAACATGCATTCATGATAAGAGCTTTTGTTAACTGTAGAAAAATGTCATAGAGTTGATAAAGAGCAACTTTAAAATATTTATACAAATATTACACATCTTTAATTGTGCAAAACTGACTGTTACCCCAAGATCGGGAATAGATCAAGATATGTAATCTTGCTAGTTCTATTCAACAGTTGTAGCCAATGCAAAGGAGCCAGAAAAGGAAATCAAGGACCAGAGATTTAGCTCAGTGGCTCTGGAGTCTGCCTCACAAGCACAAAGTCTTGAGTTTGATCCCCAGTACCACATACCACATTTCTAGGCATGGTGGCTCATGGCTGTAATCCCAGCATTTGGGAAACAGAGACAGGAGGACTGCTGTGAGTTTGAGGCTTGCCTGAACTACATGGTGAACTCAGGGCCAGCCTGAACTACAAAACGAGACCCTGTCTCAAAAAATAAAAGGAAATATTTAACAAATTTTTAAAAACATGCATAAAATATGCTGAAAACTAGAACACAAATGAAAGAAGTCAAAACCTAAATGGAGTTGTTCTTCATGGTTATACATTGAAAAAGCGTGTTCTTTCAAGAGCCTGTGAGCACTCTGTTGCATGAAGATAGTGCATTGAGAGTAGAAGTGGAGCAGTTGGTTCGCTCTCAGTCATCTCAAGAAATTGCGTGAAGAGTAGCTAACATCAGCCTGAAGCGTTAAGAGATGGACACGCCCTGAACAGTAGGGAGCATTCAGTCCTAATGTTCGGCCTCAGGGAAGGGAACCTGGAAAGTGCTGGGCTCAGGGCTTGTCCTTTCCTCGCACTGTTCACACGAAGTCAAGCTTGCTGCCTCTGCACTGGGCTCCAGCTGGCCGTGGGGGGCAGGACAGGCAGGAGGTACTCAGACCCTACCCTTGCCAGGAACGGAGGAAAGGAGCAGAGACATTTTAGTGGCTGAGGTGCATGGGGCTTCCCTGAGGTCTCTGCAGAGGTGACGCTGGTGGTAGGGGTCTCTCTCCACATACAGTTTTTTTTTCAGATATGGAAATAACTCAGCAGTGAAATCATTAGCCTTCCCCAGGCAGGCTCAGCTATAATTTATGACTCCACATCTCCTCCCACTGTAATTTTGTTTTGTATTCATTAGAATACACTTTTTTTCCCAAGAAAAATCTCAAGGAGTTGCAGTTCTGACAGCTAACATTAACCATTGTGCCACTCATAGATATCGCTAAGGCTGTGATTCTGAAAACTAAATTAATTTCCCTGGAGGGGGAACTAACAGAATAACATTCCTTCTCCTTTGTAGGGTGGGATGATTGACTCTAGATAGAACTTGCTTGTTCGTGACAACACGATGCACAGGGAGTCTGTGCCCACACCACCTTCTCTGGCTATATCGTGTCCACTTAGTTTCTGTCACGAACTTGGGAAGAAAACTGGCTGGTGTTCTCAGATTCATAAAAGGGCAGATGCTTTAGAAAACTTTCCAATACACAAGCACTCCCCCGCTCACACGTGCGCACACACATACCACAGTTTTCCAACATAGCAGTAGATTTATCTTGTTTTCTTCTCTTAGCAATTTCATTATCTTTAATTTAAGGTTAGAAGAAAGGGTCTTTTCTTTTTACCCTGAAGTTCTTTTTATAGTAGTTTTAGTAAGACAGAGTAAGTGAGTGCTTTGTTTGCATTAAGCACCAAAAACAGTGTTTTGAAATTTATAATGGTGTTCCTAAATTCAGAGTGAGTGGAGCAGCACACAGTCAGAGACTTGGGGTAATTACAATGACTATGATGATGACACCTGCTGCTCCTTGAACAACTCCAGTGTATAAAGTATGTATTTTCCTCATTTAGTCTGCACTGGTTTGGGGTCAAGGAATCTAAGACTCAGGGAGTTTGTGGCAGGTCTGGAGTCTGCATGCAAACCAGGTGTGTTTGATCCAGAGCCTGAGATTTTAACCATTCTGTCTTTACCTGCCCTCCTGTGCTGCAGTTAGGGCTGTGACACTGACTTGGCCCAGGGTGGCCTCGTATAGGCAGCAGGAGGCACCAGGACAGGAGGAAAGCAAACTCGGCAGGGAGGAACCCAGGTTCCTTGGTTTTTGTTTGTGTGGTGAACCATCAAAGAAGAACCTGGGATGGGCCCGTCTCAGACCCAGAGAGAACCCCCCGGTCCTCACCAGTGGGGATGACAGTGTTAGTCAGAAGGACCCCATTGGTGGGAGCCCAGAAACCATGGCACATTTATTTTACTCAGCCTGCCTGTTGTCTTACGTTAGTTACTTTTCTCTCATTGCTGAGGTGAAATACCTGACACCCAAAGTTAAAGGGGAAATAGTGCATTTAACTCATATTTTGTAGAGTTTTCAGCTGATAATCGGCTGGCTCTAAGGCAGACTAGCACATGGCCAAGGGGTATCACAGAGGAGAAATAGTTCACGGCTCCCACATGGTAGCAAAAGCAACAAGCGAATCTTGACAGCATCCTTCTGTCCCTTTTATCTTATTCAGACTACCGGGATGAGGGCCGTGCCAAATTAGTCAGTGTGCTCAATCCCAGTGCCTCACTCTCTAGATTCAGCTACCTCTGAAGGGCCAGGTAGGGCTGTGTGAGGCTTCAGGCAGACATCTAGATCCATACCATGACAGGTCTGCACCAGAGCCCTTGTCAGCGCGTGGCCTGATCTTCTGGAGCCCGCCCTGACCAGCACTGTTCTTCCAGTGCTAAGGAAAGAGGAAAGATGCTCTTTGCAGTGTGAGGTCACAGTAGCTCCTTTGGACACCGACACTATATCAGAGTTGCTGCTTTCCTGTTGCAGAGAATTTTATGTTCCTGGGCTTCTGAATTGGCATGGAAAAAATGGCAAGTGCTCTTTCTCTGAAGAGCTGCCCTCTGGCCAGAGCAATGTGCCTATAATGTCTTTGTCTGAAGGTTTGGGGAGACTGTCCCTGATCTCTGAGTACTGACAAAAAAAGAAGGGAACTCTCAATTTTTTTCTGTATCTGAAAAATGTATTAAAAATGTTGTGTTCACTGACATCATCAGAGGCTTTGCAAATCATCTTTTTGTGGCTGGATTGATAGACTGCGAGGATTGGGAAGAAAAAGTGTGCTTGGTAGGTACCAATATTACTATTGCAATTTCTATAAGAGTAAAAAGGCTTTTTGAGAACTCTTTCTTGGGCCATTTTGCATATTTAACCACAGTCAAGGCCACTGTCAAACACATTTATCAATATACTGTACTTAACCCACAGACAATAGATACTTCTTCCATCTCTACAGGTAGATTGAGAAATAACAAGTATAACAAGGTATATATAGCATGTGGAACTTGTTTAAATGAAGAATTGCTTAGAGCCCAGTGGGTAAACCATTACACTCTTCAGTTTTAAAAACAAAGAAAGAGCCAAACAAAGCACAAGTTTCAGGAAGCCCGGCCCGTTCATATCCCCAGCGTGGGACCAGTTGGTGTGAGGTACACTGAGCCGCAGGACTTTGGGCTGGGTGTGTGACTCCTGCACAGCACATTACTTGGTAATAAGGATCCAGAAATTTTGCATCCTGGCTGGCCAGGTGAACCCGATCTTCTGGGTTTTGTCAGTAGCATTAAAAGGCCCTGCACTAGAAGATATCCTGCCTCTGTCGTGTTCCTGTGTTTAGGAATGAGGACCCTGAGAAGAGGCAGGAAGAGATGGGCTGTGTGGTCTCTGGGATGGAGTGTCCCTGTTGGGGCCTGTGGAAATGGAGTGTGGGGATCTAGGCAGAGGCACTCTCCAGATCCCCAAAATCCAGTGTGTGGCAGGATCGTTAAGAAAAAGAGGAGTCCATGGGAATGTGGCCGGGGTGCAGGAAGAAGCCGGGCTCTTGTCTGCAGAACTCAGCGCTTGGATGCTGCAGGAGGAGGTTTTCCTTCCCTCTCTCCAGCAGCAGCCTTGCGCGCACACCAGTGCCATCCTGTGCCGCAGGCTGCCAGAGGTCAAGGGCGGAGGCTCAGCCACTGACTCTCCTTTTCCTGTGTGACTAGATGCTATTCAGAATGGACTGATGCAATGATGCTGCGGAGAAGGAAACATGGGAAGCAATTATCTTTTTAGTAGGTCACTGGCCTCCTCTGGGAGGAGAGACCGGAGGGAGGGCAGGCAAGGCGGGCGCTCGGGCCCCCAGAGGCTGCGCTGCAGTAGCTGCCTTGGTGATTAATAGCCGTGTCACTTCCCACGAATGTTGCTTTAAGTAACTGTGCTCAAAATTGAGTGGGAATGAAATAAAACAACCCAAAATAAATGTTTCCTCTATTCCTTAGGAGTTTCTAGAATCCAGAAATAGCTCTTCAAATCTATAATTTTAAGCGGCATCATTCACAGCGCTCTGAAGCCTGGGTTTGTTTTCACATGAATATCACTGTGCATATATATACATGTACACCACTTTTTGTCTTTAAGGACCATGAAGACTCTAACTGTGGGCTCTGGCAGGGTACTTAAATAAAAATTATGTTTACAGAGTAAAATATAGCCTTTGCATGTGTTTTTAAAGAAAAATAGTAATCCAGTAGAAGAAAGGACAGGAAGAATGTTGTGTCCATAGAGACCATAAACTGAAATGGTGGGAGTGTCCGGCAGGCAGTGGTTGCTGGCCAGCTGCAGGGCATGCAGCCGGCGATCTGTGTTCAGGCAGCCTGCCAGGGTGCTGGCACCCAGAGGACAGGCCCAGACTGCCTCGGAACTGAAGGGAGCCTGAGGACATAGAAAAGGCCACTGCAGCACCCTTGCACTCCCCATGCCCTCTGGGGTGTCAGTCTTGTTGTCCTTTTTCTGGTGCTTCCACTGCAGCCTGGCTGTAGGCTTGAGGCTGGCGTTGGCGTCCTGGGGCTGGCCCCTGGCTGCATCTCCAGGCAGGAGAAGGGGCATTCACTTTCAGTGTCATGTTTGTCCCTAGGAAGCCAAAGAGCATGTCAAGGTGTGAGAAGCCACAGAAACTCCCTGCTCAGTACTCTGGGGACGTTTTGCATCTTGGGCCAGGGGAAGCTGGGTCCTGCTTGTGGTCTGTACAGCCACTTGTTTGCTTCAGGCTCCTCGCAGGAAAGCCAGTACTGGGGAAGGCTCCTGCTATAAGAGGAGGTTGGTTCCTCTCTCTTCTTTTGCCCTCTCATTTTCTCTGTCTTTCCCTGTCCTAACTGCCCACCAGTTCCCACGAGCACTCTGTGTCTGAAGGTTTTTCTTTTTTTCCCAGAGCGACTGTTCATAAGCAAACTTTCCGAGGAGAAGTGGGGGTGGGTGCATGGGGGGCTCGGGTTGAGACGGCAAGACCCTCAGCTCATCCTCCTGTCTTCTGTCCCTGCTGAGTGCTTACCCCAGTCCACACCAGGGCACACGGAATCGAGCAGGCGTGCTGCCAGCAGGAACCGACTTAGGGGCGTGTTGGGTTGTTATTCAGCAGATAGGAGACTGTAGCCATGGAAAAGACTGCTTGTAACTCCCAGTTCGTACGGAGGGCCATGCCTTGCCACAGACGAGCCACGGGGATGCAGCCTGGTTAGATGGGAGGCAGAGGGAGCCTGGGGGGTGGGTGAGCGGGTTAAGTGGCTAAGCTGGCCAGTTCTGGAGCTCTGAGGCCTAGCTGATGTCTTGGTGGTTTGGGATCTGGTCTGGGGCAAGGCAGTCATGACCTGCAGTGTGAAAGCCTTCCTCTGGAGGGGATGTGGGCACTGGATTTGTTAGCTTCCATTTGAAAGGGCACTCAAAGGAGTGCCATTTACTGTCTTTAAGAATAAGCTAGTCCTGGGAGGGGTTGGCCTTTCAGCATCAGCTGGGTCCCAGGTATCCAGATCACCAGCACATGGTTAGTACACGGCACAAGGTGCCGGCCTGACCAGAGAAGCACAGGAGCCAGGATGGAGTCGTGGATGGGGCACTCAGGGCCTGTGAGCAGAAGGGCTCTCTGGTCGGGTGGGGGCAGCTCTGTTCAGTATTTAAAGGGGCTTCATGAGAAGCTGGGAGCATCAGAGGACTCTCAGTGCAAAGATGGGACATGTGGCTGAGCTACCAAAAAAGAGTCCAGCCAGATGTGCGGCACTTAGGGGTGGAGGCCACCAGAGGCAGAGAGCCTTGCTTGGCCAGAAGCCCAGGACAGGGAAGCCTGTGGATAGACTTCGCAGGACAAGCACTTGGAACACTCAGGATAGGCTGTGTGGGCTCTCGAAGGCCAAGTGGAGGTGCTTGGATTTTGTTTTCTGGGTGAATTATTTTCTCACCTAGTAAATCCAGGGACTTGTGCGAAGTGGATGCACTTGACTCTGTACCGCTGTCACAGAGCACACTAACTGGTTGGGATGCTAAAGTTATTCTGGATGGAAAGAAAATCAGCGCAGCAAGAGGTAGAAGCTGCCTCCTGGGCTAGCAGGTGATGTCAAGGAATACACAGGGTTTGAGGGAACCACGGGGAAGAGCCAGGTCTGGACCAGGAAGGCTGGTGACTCTGAGGTCCAGCAGATCACGTCTCAAGGGTGGGGCACAGAGTTTCCAGATCCTCCTGTTTTTTAACAAAGCTCTCAGTTTCAAGTTCTCAGGAAATCTCCTTTTTTGTGAGATTGTCCAGTGATTTAGCAATGACTTAGCTAATCTCCGTCTTATCCATATCTTAGTAGACGCTCAGAGACCTACCACATGGGTCTTCGGTGGACCATTCTGCTCTACATCTGTCATTCCAGTTTAACTGCAATGTCAAAGAGGTAGTGGGATTGTGGCAAGGTGTGTCTCCATGGGAAGTTGAGGCACAGCCGAGGCGGACAGCCCAAGTCCTTCGCTGGGGTCTACCATGCTTTATCTGCATTTCTTTGTTTACAAAAATCCCTTCATTCAATAGGGAGTATCTGCTGTGTGATACACTAAGACCAAGATTTCACACACAGGAGCAGAAAATTCAATAGGATGCTATTTAGATTTGTACCATTGCAATGATTTTTGACTGAGTCAAACACTAAAAGGTGCTGAGATGGACCATTTCTTTTGCTGTCACTCTGATGCAGTGATATTCTGGCAGCACAGGGTGCAATAACGGTGGCTGATGGTGTGTGGCAGGTCACACCGTGTTCAGTGTTCTTCATGTCCATGCTGCCTTGTCTGGGTCTTCTTATCAGCCGCTGGGACCAGGGGTCTTGACACCAGCAGATCCCCAGCACCAGTGTGCGGCTGGGCGGAGAGCAGACACAGGAAACTCCCAAGAAGAGTGAGTTGTGCACAGTCAAGTCGGGCTTTGATAAAGTTTTTGCCACAGAGATAAAGGTAAAGCTCCAGCACAATCACAGCGTTTAAGAATAGAAAGAGAGCAGGGGCATCTAGAGTTTGTAAAATGGTGATATTACACGAACCAGGCTGCTGTAAGAAAATACATAGACTGGGTCACTTAAACAATGCATTTACTTCTCACCACGTGGGTGCTGGCAGATGTAGAGTCTTGGGTTTCTCTTCCTGGCTTGCAGATGGCTGCCTTCCTGCTGTGCCCTCACATGATCTTCCCTCCGTTCATGGTGCAGAGCAGAGGACTAGAAAGAGGAACCTCTTCGTCTTACAAGCCCATCAGTCCTCTTGGTTAGCACCCCACCCTTATGACTTCAGTTCACCATAATTACCTCCTAGAAGCCCTGTCTTCAAATAGTCACTCATGGGTTAGAGCTTCAACCTAGGAATTTAGTCCATAACAATAACCTAACGTGATGATACCGTTATGGGATCTGTGATTTTTTAGGAGGGGTATCATGACCCAGCATCCTCCTAGGTGGTCTGGCCTCCCATTTGGAGCCACACCCCCCCTGTGGCTGGCTCTGTGTGAGGACAAGGGAGGACTCGGACCAAGGACAGGGTGGGCAGCATCCTGGGGAGGACCCTCGGGTTGGGCTGAGCCTGGGGGACATCTGTGCAAGTTGTGTGCTCGCAGCATTTCCAAGGGCTACCTTCTGTGCTTCGCGTTTGTCCCATCACCCACCGCCCACCCATAGCACAGGTCGGGTGTGGCCTCCAGATTTCTGTGACACTAAAACAATTAGAAAAGATGGGGGTGTCTTTCTTGTGGTTACAACTAGAAACAAATAATTTTAAGATTTAAAATCGTATTTAGGGTTTTTTGTTTTGTTTTTGAGACAGGGTCTCGCTTTGTAGTTCAGGCTGGCCCTGAGCTCAGCCTCAAACTCACATCCCAGCAATCCTCCTGCCTCTGCCTCCCGAGTGCTGGGATTACAGGCGTGAGCCGCCACGCCCAGCCCTGTGGTATGTGGTACTAGTTGCTGCTGTGCATGAGTCTCCACACCCAGTATTTTATGTGGTTACTGGGGATCGAACCTGGGTCCTTGCGCTTTCAAGACAGGCGCCAGAACCACTGAGCTAACTCCCCGGCCCTAAAATCGTATTTAAGAAAGTCTATTAAATACAAAAACTTTTAGAAAACCACCCTGCCCCCTCTCTCTTTGAGTGAGTGACAGATATCTTCAGCCTCTGGTGTCTGCAGCCCATTTGTCCTGAGTGACAGTGCAGCGCTGAGTTTGTGTTTGTGCATGCACGTGTGCATGTGCACGTATACATTTGTGTAAAATGTTGTGCTTTAAGGAGTCAATGATAAGCTCAGAGCTGCTCAAAGGAAAAATTCTGCCAAGCCCAGGATTGTAGAGTCAGCCTGACAGGGCAGAAGTGACCTCCGGGTCAAGCCCGGGCGCTCTACAGTTGGCAGCCTTGTGTTCTGCAGGGTTTGCCATGGGCCTTGCCTGTGGACGCAATCCCATGCTACCTTCCACACTGCTCTCGGGAAAGCTTGGCTTTCCCGACACACTTCCCAGAGCGCGGTGCAGTCCCCGGATGTAGGCACAGCACGGGGTGCAAGGCAAGACGGAGAGCACCTTTTGCTCCGAGACCCGCCGGGAAGCTCAGGTGCTGAGAGTAATGACCCGCCTGCAAGGCTGGCAGGAGCAGTGGGGTTCACTGGCCCTCCTTGTTGAGAATGTCCTTTTGAAATATGTCCTGGGCTATAGCTCCTGTCCTATTAATTATGTCACTAGCCTAGTAAAGCTGTATAATTAATGATCACAGGGCACTTGGAGCTATAAAATGTCATGCAAATGTTAAGGAGTAAAAATTACTTTGTATTAGATACATATGTTGAAAAATGGTCCATGGTGTTAAGATTAATTTCTAGAAAAGCTAAAAATCTCTCTTTCTTCAGAATCTGAGGATGCCTTATTGTTCTAACCACGGTTTTAGAAATCGAAGTCCCTGTGTGCTGAAGTATTTGAAAGGCAGATGTCTGGCTGGGGTACTGTCCGCTGTAGAACTGAAGTCGCCTACTGTATTTTGATGCAAACTGTGTCTATTTATTCTTTCTAGCTGGAGGTAATTTGGACCCAAAGCGAGGGAAGAAGTGAAGATGGTGCAACACCCAACACGGACACTGGCTGATTCCTCGCCTGGCCACTGTCCCAGCCCTGGTCCTTACCATAGGTGAGATGGCTTTGGGCTGGTCCTTCTAGGGAGTTTGAGGCCCTGGAAATGCCAAGGACTTAAAGGGAAGGCAGACAAGGGGTTCATTTTCCAACCTGTGAACAGGAAAAGGGCCTGCAGTTAAAAACTGATGTTCACATTAAATGTGAAATTAAATGTAAGATCCAAACTCTGATTACACAGATGAATGGAATCTATAGAGAATTCAAGAGTTTCAAAAGTGCTCTTTTCACCTAATGTTTTGCTAATTGCCAAAAGTAATAGACCCAAACAGTTAAAATAAATCTGCTCTCGGGGCCGGGGAGTTAGCTCAGTGGTTCCGGCGCCTGTCTCGCAAGCGCAAGGACCCGGGTTCGATTCCCCGGTAACCACATAACAATACTGGGCGTGGAGACTCACACCCAGCAGCAACCAGTACCACATACCACAATGCCGGGCGTGGTGGCTCACGCCTGTAATCCCAGCACTCGGGAGGCAGAGGCAGGAGGATTGTGATGTGAGTTTGAGGCTGAGCTCAGGGCCAGCCTGAACCACAAAGTGAGACCCTGTCTCCAAAAAACCTAAAAAAAAAAAAAAAAAAAAAAAAAAAATCTGCTCTCTGATAAGGGTTCTAGATGATAACAAACTATTGAAAAATAGTTGGAGGTGTGTGTGTGTATATGTGTGTGTATGTGTGAATGTGTGCGTGCGTGTGTGTGTGTGTGTGTGTGTGTGTGTGTATGAGTAGGGGGAAAAGGTAGGTACAGAATAAAACAGCAGTAGCAGTGCTAAAAATACTCATAGAATTTCTCAGCCATTACCATCCTTGAATTCTACAGATAAGCAGCCCAGGAACAGATGGACTGAAATTGAAATCCACACGTTGGGCCCTCCTTCCCATATGTAATTCTGATTCCTAGTATTGACTCTAGCAATCAAGTTATAAATAAATTAGGGTGGGCCTGCCTTTGAAATTTTATACATTGACAGGTGAGGAAGGTGGGCATCGGAGAGATCCTGTTGTACCGTACTGAGTGTGCTGTTGACTCGTGGGTCGCCAGCCCCTTGTGCCTTGATGGGAGGCCCGGGGTGCCCCATGCTCTGACCACTCACAAGGCTGGGGAGCCGAAGGAGAGAGCTCTAGGGGGCACCGGTGGGGAATCTCACAGACTGAGCATCAGGTAACAATGAAAGATGCATTTAAGCTTCCTGGAAAAAAATTAAATCACTTACATCCAACATCTGTTTCTTAAATTCTTAATGTTTCTGAATGTTTTTTGAGGTTTAATTTGCATACAGTAAAATGCAGAGGTTTAATGTATAGTTCAGTGAATTTTGACAAACATCCTCTTGTGTAACGAACACTTCGACCAAATATAAAACCTTTCCACCCCAGAAAGTACCTTAAAGCCCATGCTGTCCATTCCCACATCACCACGGTAGCAGAGATAAGCAGCTTGGTGATTTCCACTCCCATGGCTTGGCTTGGCTTCTGAATGTCGTATGGGTGGAATCATACTTCATCCGCTCAGTAGTTTGCTTCCTGCAGCATGTCTCAGTGCTGCTTACTGGTGTCCACTGTTTGTTAACTTTGTGTTATTCAGCAAGAATGCTAAATGACTAAACCACCATTTGCTCTTCTGTTCTCCCCCCGTGGACATATCTACTGACTTGTTGGTAGCATAATCAGTTTTTGTATATTTACCTTGCAGCCTGTATTCCCCCTAAATCCACTTTTTAGACTTAGTAGTTTCTCTGTAGATTCTTTGGGATTTTCTTTTCCATTGTTTTAGCTTTTTTAGTACTGTACCTGTATGCGATACAGTACCTAGAGATTACATTCCTCATAGGAACTTGGTCCATGCACATAACACCTTTTAATTTTTGTTTTTGTACTCTTCCCCTCCCACCTCACCCCTCCCCACCTGTGGATATCCTTCCTTTTTGCAAAAGATCTATCTTCTTTTCTTCTATTATCTATTTTTTAGTAGTGCGTGCTTGAAGTATATAATTGTTACAGTTCTTTGTGTGAAGTTTATACATGTACATAACACATCCCAATTCTTTTTTTTTCAGTCCTGTCCACCCTTTCATTCTCCCTCCCTCCATCTCTTGATTATCTTTCCATTTGAGGAAGATCTATCTCCCTTCCTCTTGTTATCTTTTTTTTTGAGACAGGGTCTCACTATGTAATTCAGGCTGCTCCTGAGCTCTTTGTGTAGCCCAAGTGAGCTTCGAACTCAGCAATCTTCCTGCCTCTGCCTCCCAATTGCTGGGATTACAGGCATGAGCCACTATGCCCAGCACTATGTGGTATGTGGTACTGATTGCTGGTGGGTGTCAGTCACCATGCCCAGTATTGTTGTATGTGGTTACTGGGGATCCAACGTGGGACCTTGTGCTTGCCAAACAGGTGCCAGAACCACTGAGATAAATCCCCAGCCCTTCCGGTTATCTTTTATTTTGCTATTTATTTAGAATTTAAGTTTCTCATATGAGATAAATCGTATGACTTTTAAACTTGAATGCACATTGTATTACATGTGAATAAATAGAGTTTAAAAATTTTTTTCTTGCTTTATTGGACTGGCTGGAATCTCCACTACAATCCTGAATAGCTGTGGGAAGAGTGAGCAAGTATATCTTGTTATTACTAGGGGGAAAATATTCACTATTTCATCATTAAGTATTCCATGTTTTCTGTACCGCTTTTAAAATAGCCCTTATTATATTGAAGAATTACTTTTCTACTTCTTTCTGGACAAGGATCATGGATGAATTTTGGCAGAATTTGTCAAAAAGTTGATTTGTTTTGAAAGTGAGCTGTTAGATGTGTTTTGACTATTTCCATTCCTTTTTGTCTTAGTGATCACTTACCCGTGAGTGATGATTTTATTTCTTTCATCTAATTGTCAGATTTAGGGCCACCATGTTTGTGACTACAGGGTTTCTTGTCACCCTCTTCATGGATTCTCTGTGGAGCACTGTGGGATCACTCTTTGCTGATGTTTTGTGTTATCTCATCAGGAAGATAGAAGTTTATCAATTATAGAGGGGTTTTAATATTTTGTGTGATTGGCTATTGTGTTTCTGATTTAAATTTAACCAGTATCTACTCTGATAGTTGTAAATTTCCCTGTGCTTGCTTTGATTTTACTTGTGCTGTTTGCTCTCTGTTTCTGAGGGTGGAAGGGTAGACTACTGATCAAAGCCTTCCTTCTTGGCCAACATAATCATTGAATACTAAAAATACCCTCTTAAGTATTACAGCTACATCTCTCTGATTTTGA
>PVIR01004041.1:0-33207 GCA_004026965.1 Petromus typicus
GATGGACACTTGGGTTGTTTCCAAGATGTAGCAATCACAAACTGGGCTGCTATAAACATGGGTGCACATATGTCACTGTGATAAGAGTCTTTTAATTCTTTTGTGTATATACCTAGCAGGGCAATGGCCGGGTCAAATGGGACTATCAGTCCTAGCTTTTTGAGGATTCTCCAAACTGATCTCCACAGGGGTTGTACGAGTCTACAGTCCCACCAACAGTGGAGAAGGGTTCCTTCTTCTCCGCAGCCTCGCCAACATTTGCCGTTGGCTGATTGTGAAATGGCAGCCATTCTATGTGGAGTGAGATGAAATCTCAGCGACGTTGAGCATTATTTCATAGACTTCTTTATTTCTGGTGTTGCTGAAAATCAGTGCCCTCACATCGATCTGCATCTCCAGCCGTTTCTTACTTGTTTCTCTCTTTTCTGTTTCCTTTTGTTTTGAGACAAGATCTGTGTAGGTTTCCCAGGCGAGAATCAAACCCTACATTCTCCTGCCTCAGCCTCCCAGTGTGCTGAGACGTCAAGCGTGTCTCCGTGTAATGACTCCGCTTACATTTCAGTGTAACGGGGAGATGTTGTAAGGGGAAGACAGCCTCACCATAGTTTCCTTCTATCTCATCTACTAAAAATATATTAAAAATTACCTCTACAAGATTTTGCTTTGGTCTGAGCTCCTCTTAGACCCGAGAATTCCCCAAGTGTGCCATGATGCGCAATTTTGGTATCTTTCTAACTGCCAAATATTTTTATGCACTATTGCTTTGTGTTCTTAGCGGAACGCAAGTACAAAAATAGAACACCCTCCAGCCTCTGACATGTGGCAAAAGAAATAAAGGTGTCCCACAGTTTTATTGCGGTTCACATTTTGCTTTTGGAGCCTTGGCGATCGAACCCAGATCTTTCACACAGAGCTTCGTCCCCAGCCCCTTTTTTATTCTTTCTTTGTAGACACCATTGTACAAAGTCCGTCGTTTGTCCAGGCTGGAATCAAAGTATGATGGCAGGACAGGCATGCTTTCAAGAAATAGATTCCTTATGGCAGCCATCAGAGCAGAAACCCTCCCTCTTTGGTTTTTCTGTTGTCCCCGTCAAATGAGATGTCAAGAAATCATGCAGTTATCCTCTTTAGGGTTGGCGGTGGCAACATGGCAGTCTCCTCCCAAAGCTTTCTGGTCCACCACCTTTCCTGTGACCCTTACTGAGATATTCCACGACACACATCTGAAGAAAACTCCTCTATTCAATTGCAAAATATTTCAAGAGTCTCAGAGGATCCCTACACCCTTCCGAAGCTGAGCACTGCATACGCTGAGACCTGGGATGCTTTGGGCCTAAAATATCTCCCTCTCTCCAGGCGTTTAGCGTGTGTGAGCATCTCTGCTCCCCTCACCCGTCTGCCATGTTGTCCCTGCTCCAGCACTCAGGAGGCTGAGGCAGGAGGATCTCTGTCCATTCAAGGCTGAGCTCAGGGCCAGCCTGAACTACCAAAGTGACACCCTGTCTCAAAAAAAAAGAAAAAACATGGTAGGAGCCTTCATCCCACTGCCCAGCACAGTGACCTCTTTGAAAGCTGGGCACAGGGGTGGTTGAGCTCAATGGTGCCCTCTGCATCGGCTTGGCCTGGGTCAGGGTCCTTGAGGTCGACATATGGCCAACGGCCCCTTCTAATCTCTCTGCTTCCCCCTCTGCTATTTCCCGCACACCATGAACTAAATGTATTGATTCTTTCACCTCTTTTTGCCGGGATGTTCCTAACTTAGATTCAGCCTCCCCTGGACTCCATCTTGTTAGACCAGGAGCCAAAACAACCTGTGCGGCCTGGGTCTGGGGCGTCCGACGTTGGCTCCTACGTAAAGGGCATTTCTGAATATTTTGAACACGCCGGCATTTCTCCACGTCTCTCCCCGCGTAGCTCTGAGTGTCCAGAGGCCCCAGGAAGTGGCTTGCGAGACACACCAGACGGGAATCATCGTAGTGAAGAAGTCAGAGAGATTCCACGGCTCGTGCACAGCCATCACTGTGCAGCTCAAACCGGGCTGTCCCAGCGCGGGCGTTCTGAGTTCCTCCCTCTTCTCCAACAGCATCTCTCCTTCCCTGTCCACCATGACACCTGACGATGGATTGCTCGGTCTCCAGTTGCATGGTCTAGAATCGTGTGTTGCTTCAACCATTCGCTGTCAGGCGTCCTGAATTATAACTTCAGACCCGTCTGCCAATGACATCTGGGTTCGTGATACATTGAGTGACCAAGGTAGGGAAGAAAGAAGGAAGGAGGGAAAGAGAAGATTGAACGCACAAAATAAAGAAAGAAACAAACAAACAAACAAACAAGCAAACAAATAAACAAACAAGAGGAAAGATTACAAGCAGGAAAGAAAGACAAGGGAATAAGTTTTACGAACCCATGTTTAGGATCCAGCATACGCAATTTCCCTCCACAAAAGAAGTTAAGTTTGTCAATGACATCCGCTGGCATCTACTAGGTGAAGAGTGAGTTGATTTAGCGAGTAGCTTTTGCAAGGAAAAGGCCTGATATGGAAATATAACGATGAAGTCCCTGTCCGTTCCTGGCTCGTTAATAATCTTTCAAAGTCCGCAGGAGCCGTAAGCGACAGTTATCTCCCTGGTCCTCTCCTGGGCCTGCCCACCACACTGATTCCTCCTTTTCAATTTAAAAGATTAACACACGGGCGTATTTTGGTCCCAATCTTGTTGTCATCGATGGAAACATCCTCTCTTTCGTGCTTTACTTCGACTTGCTTTGTTCTTAAATTCTGTGTCTTCACGTGGACCCATCCCGGTCCTGTGGAGCTGTTTTTATTTGAGTATTTCCAATTCGCATGCATGGCATGGAATCTGAATTATCGACTTGTCTGGAGGAAGAAACTCTTGAACAGCTGACACGTTCAGCATTAGTCACTCAATGCAGAGCTGAGTTCATAGTCCTTCCAAGTCCTGGACTTCCATAGTCCGGGAAGCACTGGTTGGAAGGAGATGGGTCTGGCCTGGATCTTGGGTGCCATGCCCTTCCGCCATCTTGGATCTGCCATGGAACCAGCCAACACGAACATGGAACCTCCACAACCACGAACAGGATCAAACCTCCCCTCCTTTAAGTAGGAGACATCAGAGATCTAGGTCCAGCCACAGAACAGCTGATCGATACAAGAAGTCCTTTTCACCTCGCCATAAAAAAGACTGTTCTTTTTGCAAAACCACAAGTTGGCTTCTTGACTTCATCAATGGGCCGGAATGAGTCCAAGGCAGATCTATTATCATAAACCAGCAATATTTGCATCTTTAATCCGTTTGCAATCACAGCAGAAATGGAGAGAAACACCTCGAGCCGTAATTGTGTTCCTTGGAGGTGTTGGGCTGTCAGGGAGAGAGTTAGAATGACTTTCTCTCTTCCCAACTAATTCTCTCTTCTCAAAGTTAAATGGCTATGTATATGATATAGGCTACTATGCATATATACAGGCTATTATACATATATATGCTAATATATATACATATATAGGCAAATTATGTAATATACATATGCTAATATATATACATAGACAAATTATATAATATACATATACTTATATACATACATAGGCAAATTATATAATATACATATGCTAATGTATACATATATAGGCAAATTAATTATATATATACACATATACATGTGTGTATGTGTGTATATATATGCTATTATATATGTGCATATATATATGCTATTATGTATGTGCATATATATATGCTCTCTATATATGCATATATATATATGCTATTACAATCAATGCAACCTGATCTAGAAAAGGTGATGGGTATTTTCTTGTCTTCGTATTAATTTGCTTATTTGAGTTTTGCCTTCTAATTTTGATAGCAATAATTTCCTCTGTCTCCACCCCCCCACACACGTACATACACAGAGGTTAGAATAACATTCAACTCTAATAACAGTTTTTCTATGATTCCTTCTCTACGAAATGAAATCTTCTGAGGAAGAACCAGCAAGCAATAACCTGGCTTCTGTGATTTATTATTCTTTTTCTTCCTGCATTAACAAATTCTCCAGCGCCTGATCGCTTATAATAGAGTAATGAGGAAAAAGGGACTTTTAAAGTAATTGCTGGATCTGGTTCCACATTTGCTCAGCTGAAAAAGAAAGAAGAAAAAAAATTTCTTTCTAAAAAATAGAACCCAGTGCTATGATATTATATATTACTTTTCATACATTGTGCATTAACAGAAACCCTTTGAAGTTTTCAATCTTAGTAAGGATATTTTTACCTTACCATTTTTCTCTATTTTTATTAGGACTGCAATAGCTCTTGTGCGATTTTACTGCGAGCAACAAAATTAGCTTCCTTTAACATGGTAAATGGAAGAGAAATTGCAAAGCCGTGTTGGACTCATCCATTTAAACCTCGCAAATTCTGTTACCTCACGACTTCGATTAAGAATTAAGCCATAATAGAAAGCTTAATAAAATTGTGGGCAGAAGAAGAGACTTTTAAATCTGCCTCGGTCCTCAGTTGTAAAATAGGTAGAAAGTTAGGCATATCGATCGAATCCATGAAATGTGTGTCTTATTTTCCTAAGAGTTAGAATTGTGCTTTACCTGGTATATTTTTTTCCTCAATCAAACAGAACTCCCAACACAGAAAACTTGTGAAATACAGTGTATTTTACCACACTGAAAGCTACAGCAGTGCCATCTTTCCCCTGAAGTTTTCCGACTTGCTCACATGGCATCTTTCAAATGATATTTTTTTAAAAAATTCTGGTTTTTCTAATTCCTTTCTGCAAGATTTTGGGTCTTATCGGTATTATTTGATGCTGTCTCACTTGGGCAAGAAACTGAATTGAAGGAAAGCCTTTAAAAAAAAAAAAAAAGGAAAATTAACATCGAAGCAGAAAAACAACCTCCAAGTGCTTAAAAATAAAGGACTCTGTAGATGTACTACTTCCTGGAAGTGGAATAGTGCTCATTAAAGCAAATTAGTTTAGGCCTCCTAACTTAGGGTCACCACCTTCCAAAACAATAAGGATGCCAACAATAATACTACACGGAGAATGAAAAGCTTCACATCTGTTGCATTGTTTTTTTTTTCAAATAGAAATGTTAAAATATAGAAAGTGAAATCATGGAGTACTGCAAGGAGAGGGTTAAAAAAAAAGCCTTTTTTGAGTACAAAATGTATTAGGCGAAGGATAATTTTTAAATTAAAAAAAAAAATTCACTGAGCCTCCTTGATGACACACAGACATTGTGTTCCCTTGTAAGATGACAAATGAAGACAAATTCCCAGGAAGACGGTGGAATTTTACCCACAAAAAACTATGTTTTTAGGTATGCGTGGGCACCGTGGAAGTCCCGCTAAATTCCCCTTGAATGTAAACTGTACAGAACTTGTACGGTGACATCTCTGGGAATATATCCCAAAAGCGAGAAACATCCCCAGATCGTAATCCCGATCTTGTTTTCTCACCCAAGACAGAATTGGAAGTCTCAGTTCATCACTCCGACCCTGAACCCCCAAGTCCGAATGGATTCTGAGCCTCTCCTGGAAACCCCGCCTGACCCCTGACCCCTGACCCCTGACCCTTGACCCTTGACCCTTGACCTCTAACCCCCGGGTGGTTTCCTTTGTGGACTCTTCGAGATGGAATCCTAACTGAACCCGGAGGCCACACAGATACTAAGATGCTTTTAGGCCCGACACGTGACACCCATTTCAATCTGATCCAGGCATCACCACGGGCGTCTATGCAGCAAAATTTTCAGAGTTGGGCCTTAGTTTAACCTGGTCTTTTCCTTAGACGCCTAATGTACAACCTTGCTGGTGTTGGTATCTGGTTGCTTTACGTTGGATGCTTTCCCGAGATTGTCAGCTACCTCCCGACTCACAAATAATGTGTGTGTGTGTGTGTGTGAGAGAGAGAGAGAGAGAGATTTAATGAAGGATTCCAGGATAAAATCTGGGAGCATTTCATCACCCTGAATCTCCCCCACAGAACTTGTCTTTCTGCTTCTGACTCTGAGATTTCTCTGCTAGATTTTTCTCCTCTGTAGTTTGCAATGCAGCTCGGTTTCAAGAGCAAACGTATTATCTCTCCTGAGTTTGGATTTCCCTTTGGGAGGCGTTGCTTGGCCCAGAGTTCCCCGAAACGTCCATGAGCCGGAGCTCGACTTGTCTGTGCCCAAATCCCACCGAAGCCCCAGCAAAGTGCTTTTGCCAACACACGGGACCGTCAGGGCTCCCGGGGGGCCTGTGAGCTGTGCTTACCGTTTGAATAATTTGCTTTCTTCTAATTCCAATAACTCAGCTGGAATCCAAGGAGGAGACACAGCCCAGCCTTGTCCTGGGGACCCATTTTGCACCTCGGAGTGTTGAGCGGGAGCCATTGCAGCGTGAAGGAAGCGTCTCCCGAGTCGCACGTTCTGCACGAGCCGCAAGGGAGCACCGGGGAAGCATTCGTTCTTAAATCCATTTTCAGAGACTCCTTGATAAGTGCTGAGACTGAATTAGGTGGTTTTCTTGCCGTAGGTAGCACGCCTGCGCCGTGTCCTCCTTCCACATGAGCAGGCGAGACCACAAACGTACATTCTGGGAGTCAGGAAAATGCAACAGGGTGGATGGGGGCCGTTTTTTACAGCGGTGGATTTGACCTCCAGTTACTGAAATGATGCATTTGCTTTGATGAGTCTGCCTGGGTATGATTCGTCCCCGAAGAACCTACGCGGGTACCTCTGTACCCACTTCTTTGCAGCTTCGTTCGATGCATTTTTCAATGTCTTCTTTGTGTGCAGAGATGGTGTGGCGCATAGCATCGCCAACGCGGCCTGCATTAACATCAGAGTCGTCACATCCCTTTGGATTCAAACTAAGGATACGATCTCTTTGCATCCAGCTCACCTTGTCTTCTTTCACCAAAGGTCCGTCTCCAAAACGGTCTCTTTTAGCCTCACTCTCCTAACAGGTGAAGCGGACTCTGGTTTGGATCCCTGAGAAAGATGATTCTCTTTTCCTCAAAGGCTCTGGGAGTGACCAGAATCTGTCATCGTCCTGCCTCAGCCTCCTGGGCGGCACGATGCACTCTCAGGTGGCACCGGCCGCCCTGGGTAAAAACTTCTCATGAAGCAGTGCGTTCTTCACTCTGCGCGAGACGATTGAGCATAAAAACCATCCCGTGTGTGGCGATAGTGCCCGACGGCGAACTCTTTCTGATGATGGACATCTGGTCTGCATTGATATAGATATATATATTTTTTAATTGAAATCTTTATTGGTACGTGACCTATACACATGACGATTGCCCTCAATAATGAGAATTTCTACCAGTATATGACACAACTTAATTGTCATTTTTTCCCATAGCCCTACCCACCCTACGAGCCCCAGTTGTACAGGGATGAACAATCTATACACATCTCTTCTTTAAAAAGAAAAACGCCAATGGTTTCTTCGTGTGGAAATAGCTGTAAAGTTTTATGCCTTTTGTGCATGGAAGGCAATGCTGACGCAGGTCCCAAATCTGATTTATACCCCCAAGAAAATTATGGGATTTTGCATAGCCTTTTCTGAGACATCGCTGGAACAAATACAGTTTAAACAGAAATGAAATTCGGCATCTCTCCCTGATCATCTTTTCAGACTTTAATATCATTTGTGATCTTTGCAGCATAAGCAAACTGCCCTTTTCAGATTAATAAGAATCTGTCTTAAAGGGATAGCCTAAAATCTTAAATCATTCTCCTTCCCCACTGGCATATATTTTATTTT
The DNA here is from genome assembly GCA_004026965.1 of Petromus typicus. NCBI lineage: Eukaryota > Metazoa > Chordata > Mammalia > Rodentia > Petromuridae > Petromus > Petromus typicus. The sequence goes on from PVIR01004041.1 coordinate 7,781, forward strand.
TTTATATTTATTTATTTATTTATTTATTTATTTTGAGACAAGGTCTCCCTTTTGTAGTTCAGGCTGGCCCTGAGCTCAGCCTGGAACTGAGAGCAACCCTCCTGCCTCAGCCTCCAGCGTGCTGGGATGACAGGCGTGAGCCACCGTGCCTGGCACTGTGGTGTGTGGTTCTGATTGCTGCTGGGCATCAGTCTCCATGCCTGGCATGTTACATCGCTAATGCTTTAATTTGTTCACGAAAAGAATCATACAGTGAACCTTTCCGATGTTAAACGACTTGTGATCGGTGATATATCATTTACTACACTGTACTTAGCGCTAATTACAGACTCGCCGCGATTTATTTTGTATATTTCTGCAAAATAAGCTGGGGTGTAATTTTCCTTACAGTTGCCTATCTTGGCTGGTTTTGATGCCGACTAATAACAGCTCAAGGGAATGAATAGGAGGACATTGCTTTCTGCATTCCGGAGAAGCTATATTTAAGAGGTGACTCACTCTTTCAAAAGGGCCGGATTTCTCAGACAGCGCCGGGTCCGCCTGGTGATTTTTCTCACACACTCGAAAGCACCGTGTATTGGCCCTTTAATTTGTTGAGATCGTCAGATATTAATTTCCCATCTGACACATGTGAAAATGTGCCTGTGAACATTTCTTCTGACCTCACTGAAAGCCGGACGGTATGAATTTTCTAACGTAGTGCCGTCCTAAAATATCTGTTGACAAACTTTTGGGTCTGTGATTCTGCTTTTTCTCCTGGGCTCATTGAAATCCAGGTGTTTGGAGAAGGCACTTCTGAATCCACACATCATTTTATTTTATTTTATCTTATTATTTTATATTTCATTTTATTTTATTTTGATTTATTTTATTTTATCTTATTATTTTATATTTTATTTTATTATTTTATATTTTATATTTATTTCATTTTATTTTGATTTATTTTATTTTATTTTATTTTATTTTATTATTTTATTTTATTTTATTTTATTTTGACAGGGTCTCTGTTTTGTAGTTCAGAAGAGCTGTGAGCCCCGCCTAGAACTCACAGCAATCCTCCTGCCTCAGCCTCCCAAGTGCTGGGATTACAGGCGTGAGCCACCAAACCCAGCACTGTGATATGTGGTACTGATTGCTGCTGGGTGTGAGTCTCCATGCCCTGCGTGCTCTATGTGGTTACAGGGGACTGAACCCTGGTCCTTGCACTTGCAAGGAGGTTACTGGAATCACTGAACTAAATCCCTGGCCCACAGACACTTTTGTTTGTACTCCTTATGCTAGGACTCCTTTGTGTTTTGAAGTTTAAATCGAGGGTCTGATACATGTTCCTCACACACTCCAACGTGACCCACATCACACCCCAGATTTTAAAATTTAATCCCACGCATTAGCTTCTGACCCCACAGCAGCCAATTAAAAGCTTCAGTCGTTTCTGTAATCTAATTTTCACTAGTCGCTTGGCAAGGTTTACGTTTATGTGAAGCACGAGATCCAAACATAACACTTCTTAATTCGTTTTCCTTTCCCCTCAATGTGCATTTATACTGGACAAGGTCACTTCTCAATCAAACTATGGTCTCTCACCCGGGATGACAGATGCTATTACCTATCGTCTACTTTTTCCATAATGCTGACAACATCACTTGGGGTATTTTTGAGGCGCTTTTGCAGGAAGCGGTTATAGGAAGTGTCCTATCAGAGTGTTTTGACTTTGCAATCTCAAAATTTAGGCATCTCCACCGGGTACCAGGGCTGGGGCTATGGAGGGGCTGAGGGTGGAGGATCATGGACAGGATCCGCGTCCTCATCTCAGACCCCAGAGAGCCCCCACCTTCCCTCAGGTGAGGACTCAGCGAGACGGTGCCACCAGGGACCCAGAAATAAATGGGCTCTATCCATCCGTATTTTTTGTCATATTAGCGCTTTAGCTATAGTACTGTGTGATTCCTGCTCCTTCGATCCATATCTTCCATTGATTTCATGATAAGCACAACATAGTCAGGTGATTTTATCCGTTTCAAAGCGTGTTTTTCACCCAAAATCCCATAGATACGTCTCCGTGGGACGTTAGCAAGTATTATGTGTTTTTCTTCTCCTTGGGGGTGTGTTTAAGTTACCGTAAATACTCCTGTTTATTTTCTTCATGTGTTTCCAGACACTGATTGAAATTGTATGTAAAATAGATCAAGCTCCTTTCTGGCTTAATGTGTGTGTGTTTGTCCCTGTGTCTCTGTCTCTGTCTGTCTCTCCGTCTGTCTGTCTGTCTGTCTGTCGGTCTCTCTCCTCTTTATTTTTGCTTAATGACTCAATCCTTGCTACACACAACATCTTCCTCCTGGAAATTCTAGGTAGAACATTTCTTGTGGAATTTCCATCCTTCAGTACCCACCCTGTGTCCCCCTCTTCCCGATTTCCTTCTTCACTTCCAAGAGTTTGTCTTCTAGCTTCCCAACATCTCACCCTTAACCCGTCTGTTCACTTATTTATATTTTATTCTCTCATGTAAGAGGAAGCATGCAGAGAGAAACAGGAATGGGGTTCTGTTCAGTAAATGTTGCGGTCCACACAAGATGTCAACATAGCGTACTACACACAAGGACTAAGACGAGTACTGCTCATAGCAATGATAATAAAATGACAATAAACTCTGGGAGTCTGCATCATTTCCCTCAGCACCAAGGTATTAAGTTAGATTTTCTCTCCTGAATGATAACTTCATTATTTATGTGTGCTTGAGTCATTTTCATATAATATATGCTTGTGTACATATAGTCCCGTCTTCTGTATCTGCTGAGCCATTTCTAATAAAAATAAATTTCATGAGGTCACTGGCAGCCCTTACACTCCTTATCTCTCTCAACATTATTTTTTAAACGATTTTTGCAGCAAATCTTTATTTACTGTCATGGAATTATCTCATCCTCTCCCACTTTCTGCACAACATTAAATCAGCATTTGGCTTGTAAAATTTTGGGTTCAGGATTAATTTTCCTCAGGACACTGGAGACGTTTCTGGTTTTATCTTCTGGTAGCCACTCGCATGGCAAAGTTGGATATCAATATCACTTATTTCATATTTTATTGGTTCTGAGAGTTGAGCTGGGGGCTTCAGACATGCTTTGCAGCCATTCATTATTTGTCTCTGTCTTTTAACTATAGTTTAATCTCTCTCTCTCTCTCTCTCTCTCTCTCTCTGTGTCTGTCTCTCTCTCTCTCTCTCTCTTTCTTGAAAAGCTGCTAGAAGTTTTCCTTTGTCTTTTACGTTTCTATCATGATAATATTTCTAATTCACGCATCGCAGCAAGCTTGGGTGAAAAGTCACAATGAGTTTTTATGATTCTATCATTTCTTCACCAGCCAGATTCTCCGTCTTGTGTATTTTCTCACCCCCTGCTGCCTGGTAGGGGTGCATCCGTCCTTGCGATGAGCTGTTATCCCTCGAATTACATTTCTCATTTTTTATTCTTGTTGATGGTTTCTGTGGAAGACATTCCACCCGCCCTTCCAGTGTAGATATTTATTCTTTACTGACCATCTTGAGTTGTGCTATACTTCATTGCATTTGGTATCCGTGTCGTGACTACTGCCATGTACCGATGTCTCTTGAATTTATTTTCTTCTGACATCTCCCTGGAAATATATTTCCTTGTATCTACTAATTTCTGTATGGTCAATTCTTCACAGGTCTGTGGCTCCAAGCTCATAGGAAGACATGTTTTGTTTCTTTATCCAGAGGGTTATACCTGTTCTAACATTTACATTTTCACCGCCGTAATTTGAATGTGAGTGTATTTTGGCTTTTGTGCACTTATTTTTTCCTATGTTAATAAGCATAACACTCATGGCCCTTTTCAGTTACGGATTTGGTACCACCTAAAGCCAAAGCCACGGACCTTTGTATTTATTTTATGAAATAAAGAGAAGGAGTGATAGGGACACAATCCAATAACCGCAACAGACAGCTGCTTGTGATGCAGGTGCAGGAGGTTGCGCATTCAAAACCGGTGTGAGCAATTTACTAAAATCTCGCCACAAATTAATCACAGTTTGGAATATAACTCAGCGGGAATGTGGTTGCCCGGTGTACACAAGGTCGTGGGTTAAGATTCACATTCAATATTAAAAAAATGAAACAAACAATATCTAGTTTCTTGTACCAGAGAAAAGATATGATAGCTACTATCTATGTCCTATTTATCTCATTTATGAGTAGGTCCTCAGGGTATGTCCATTTAAGTATAAACTGCTTAAACTTATCATTCTTTATGGCAGAATAATACTCCATTGTATTCATTTTTTAAAAAGCACACCTCTTCTTTATCCAGTCTCCTGTTGATGGACTTTTTGGTTGTTTCCAAGATTTATCCATCACAAACTGAGCTGCTATAAACATGGGCGCTGTGAAATGAATATCTTAATTCTTTTGTGTATGAGTTCTGAAATGTAGGATAGATTTGGGGAAATAGAAAATATTCAAAAGGTAAGAGAGGTCTGGGTAAGTACAGAAGGGAAAGAAAAGAAATGATGGTTAGAAAAATGAGGGAAATGTATGTATATAGGGCACAGAAATGGGGGAAAATGAGCATTAAACGGAAAAGGGAGACACACACTCACGTTGGGTACACCGGCAAGAAAAGGTGTCTCAGAGTCCTTATTTGAAATTGTACAGCCTTTCAAATTACAAGAAGAGTCCACCTGGAGAAGCCGCTCACCTTGCTCGGCCGAATGCATGGGACTCGGGTGGTCAAATAGGAGAAAGCATCTCAGGATCCGCCATCAAGTGCGGCCTCGTCCCCCCTCTGCGGCCCGGACACCTTGCGGGATGCACACAAGTCGATTTCTGCTTCGATGCAGCCACCTCTGGGGAAGAAGCTTAACTTGAACTTGTGCCTTTCTCCTCCCCTCGCTCGTCACAACCTGTCTACGAGGCTTCCATCGGACCCAGAAAAACGTCCCCGACACACCACGCACGTTCTCCACAACCCTGCGTGTGGATCGGCATTCCCACAGCAAAACGTGTCACAGCTCGGGGACTTGTGTGGAAATATTTAGTTTCTCAATATTTAGCGATGACAACTAACAAGAGGCTGGGGGGAATCTCTCAATTTATATTGTTTGATTCCCCAATGGAATGGGTCAAAAGCTCCATCCCCCCACAAACATTCATGGAAGAATCTATTTTTGTCCGACTCTATTTGTCAGCCTTTATTCATAGAGTTATGTTATTTATATCCAGCGTGACAGAAGGAAACGTTGGATTCTGTGCGCTCTGGGACGGCAGCTGGAAGGTATTTTACACCTTCGAGGCCGGTCATGGTGGCCGGTGGTGGAACTTGGAATTTAGCAAAGACTTAACCATCAGGGAAGAGTTCTGAGAAGAGTAAATCTTTATTGGACCAAGGGAAATGGGCAAACCGAGACCCTCAGCAATCGGGAGAGTGATCACTGGACTCCAGACTCTTTTTGTCTTACTTTCTAGATGAGGTTCGCGAGGGGTTTTTTTCATGATTAACGTAGTCTTCCCACACCTGTCTCTCCCTAAACCTCACACACACGTCACATCCAGTGACGCCATGAGAGTCTCGGGCTTTTGCTTTTCTCCGAGAACATCGAAGGCGATTCCCTGACTTTGCTCACAGGGGCCAAAAGAGAAGTCAGCGGACCCCAAATGCCAAAGATTCCGTCATCTGAATGGCCGAGCGTGGTCAGGGCAGAGAGCGTACATCCTTGTTCCAAATCTGTGGCTTCACACCATCCGCTTCCTTCTTGTATTGGTTGAGCAAGGATGTCTTTTTCAGTCGAAGTGGCCCTGGTTTCGTTTCCGTCAAACTCGCGGTCTCGGGGTGGATCTGCTTTCGCACAACTGAGCCCAGTCTATCCTTGTTCTGGGCAGAATAGTACTCCACAGGATGTACACAGCATGCTTCCATTATCCGCTCATCTACTGACGGATATGGAGACTGTTTCCAAGACGTAGCTACTAGGAGTTCTGCTGCTAAAAAAACAAACAAACAAACAAAAAACCAGATATCTGGGGTCAGAGTCACGAGATGTCTTTAACGCTTTGGGGACAGTACCTAGGAAGGCGCAGCTGGGACAGACAGAGTTTTGCTCTCCACTTGCTGGAGCAATCCCCACCTAGGAAATGTATGCCAGTGGCCCTCGTTTTTACCTCCCCACCTGCCATGAAAGAGTCTCCGATTTCCAGTGCAGCTTCCTACACGTTTGTCACAGTTTCATTTCATAATGGCGGCCGTTTTTTGGGGGGGTGAGCGGAAACCCCTTTGGCTTCCCACAGGCCCAGACTGCTTCCCGTATGTCAGTTCACGTCCGAGTCATGCAGGACACCGAAAGTTAAATCGAAAATTAAATTGAAATACTTTTGTGCCAACAAGTGCAGGAGAAAAAAAGAAAAAAAAAGAGTGTGGGCAAAAAATAAATAAAAATAAATAAGTGACTAAGACTGAGCGTCGGACTGGTGGATAACTTAAATTGACGAAACAGAAGAAAAACAGAGCCAGCTGCAGTGTAGCTCAGTCGAAGAAGGACATTTGCCGGCAGCTTTCGCACAGCCTCGAATTTAAACTCCAGCATCAGCAAGGTAAGCAAACAAGCGGGGAAAAGAGAGAAATCTGTGCACAGCCGAAACTGGAGATAGCGGTTTCCAAATTTCACATTTTTGCCCCCAAATTCAGAAGAGTAAGCGCGGGGTCCCTTCGCCCACACGTGGATCTTCTGGAAGGAGTTGAGCATCGCGAGGACACACGGTGGAGACTTCAGCTCTGTCCCCGCTCAGACTACGCTTCTCCTCGTATAAGTGTCACTTAGAGGTGATTACGATGTAAAAACTTTCTCTTTTTTTGGTAGGTAGGAGGGATTAAATCCAGAGCTTTCGCACTAACCTACACCTTAGACTTTTTTTTGAGTATTTATTTTAAGGAGAATCTCGCTCTGTCCCCAAGGTGTCCCTAAGCGTCGGACGTGAAGTTGCAACCCTCCTGACTCAGCCTCCCAGCGAGTGTCACCGCGCTGGGCCATCCAAAGAGAGTCTCTTGGGGGGACAATGTGGAACTTGGGGAACATATCATCAAAATAGAGAGGAAAAAAAATATATATATATATATATATATATATATATATATATATATATATATATATATATATATATATATACAGAGAAGTGGGAAGCCGTTTCCGACGCTCTTCTTCGGCCGTCCTGGTTTTCTCCTTTGCAAATTCTGAAACACAGTCCCTCCCGGGGTAAAACCCACGATGGCGAATGCCGACAAGAGTCCTAGCTGAACCAGCTCGGAACCTGTGGGACGGAGTCGGGGATGTGTGTGGCGTCCGGGTCCCATGACAGAATTCGGATTTTTGGTGGAAAACGCGTCTTTTTCTCTTCTGAAAAACAGAAGGCTCGGGACCTTTTTGCCCTGGATTCCATCCTCGGCTCCAGAAAAAGTAGGGAGAGGAGTTTGGAAGGCGAGACACGGGGAAATTTAACCAACAGTGCAAATTCGAGGTGCCCTCTAGTATACTTAGAAACATAAACAATGAAAGGAGTTATTTTCAAATCTTCCTGATTCAATGGAAAAAAAAAAAAAAACCAGCACCAAAAACTTGACCTACATATTTTTGCACGCCGCTGTGTAATTTTCTAGCTTTCCTCACCCCATGCAAACACGCGCTTGTGGTTTTTATTGCAGATTTTCTGGTGGCGGACTGTCCCACTTTGGTTATTTCCCAAAAAAATAAATTAAATAATGATTTTATACAGACGCATGGCAGCTTGGATCCGGTCTTTTTTAACTGAGAAACGTGCTGTGGAAGCCACGGCCCTCGGCGTGCTCGTCCATCTCCAAACTATTTTCTGTTCGTGTGTTATTAATATGTTATCCCACCTTTGTCTTTTCGTGGAGCCGCGCCAAAGCCCAGAGCGGAGACATTTTAGTATCTTTCCAAAACCAAGGGTCACCTACCTGCATTTATAAACTACGTAATTCTCTCCACCACGAAGAACAAACAGGGGGTGTGATGGGACTTCGTGTGGATAGGTCGGTGGGGACCAGACACCGGAAATAAACAGGAAAGACACACCTGGGCCCAGGTAGGGGCTGAGCTCAGTGGCGCCCCCTGATGCCCAGAGCGCGTACGGTTGGGAGTGCAATCTTCTTCATATGCGGCTTCTGCGCATGCGCAAAAAAGGGGTGCAGCTTCTGCGCATGCGCAAAAAAGGTACGGCTTCTGCGTGTGCGCATAAAAAGGGGGGGGTGCAGCTTCTACGCATGCGCATCAGGATGGAGGCCATTTCTGCAAACAGCAGAGCTGGGGAAGAGACTCTGGTCAACGTGCGCTTTATTTTCTGCCTGTTTTGAGTTGCAGGGCTGGATCCAGGTCCTCGTGAATCTGAGGGAAATGCTCTACATGCGAGCGACACGTTCCACCCTGTGTCCCTTATTTTATTTAGGTACTGTACTTTATTTTATTTTTTTAATTTTTTGGCAGGGTTTCTAAGCACCGGAGACCAGGCCGCCAAAGGCAACTACGGCCTGCTGGATCAGATCCAGGCCCTGCGGTGGATCGAGGAGAACGTGGGCGCCTTCGGGGGGGACCCCAAGAGAGTGACCATCTTCGGCTCCGGCGCGGGAGCCTCCTGCGTCAGCCTCCTGACCCTGTCGCACTACTCGGAAGGTGAGCACACTCCAGCGCCCCCTGCACCCCGGTCTCTCCCTCGCGGCCTTCCCCTCCGCAGGGGTGGAGAACCGAACCCCCAGCCTCCCCGCTGCGCCCCTCCACTCAACATTTGCAAGCAGGATCAAATCTCTTAAGGTTCCCCGGGCTGAGCTCGGGCTGGAGATCCTCCTGCCTCAGCCTCCAGTGTGCGGGGTTGGCAAGGAGCCGCCACCACCCCAGCCCGTAACTTGGCTTTCAAAATTCGGGTTTTTTTCCTAATTGAAATGTTAGATATTGATTATTTTCCTAATTTAAATTTTAGGTGTTATTTTCCTAATTTAATTTTAAGATATTAATTTCCTAATTTAAATTTTAGATAATGATTATTTTCCTAATTTAAATGTAAGATATTGACTACTTTCCTAATGGAAATGTTAGATATTGATTATTTTCCTAATTTAAATTTTAGGTATTGATTATTTTCCTAATTGAAATGTTAGATATTGATTATTTTCCTAATTGAAATGTAACATATTATTTTCCTAATTGAAATGTTAGATATTGATTATGTTCGTAATTTAAATGTTAGATATTGACGATTTTCCTAATTGAAATTTAGAACCGTAAGATTTCAGTTATAACAACGGAAGCAAAGACTTCTTCTTTACGAAGCCATCTGTGATGGTTCGTGTTTTGCCATTCTGACGCCGTTCAGTCCGCCTTCGACCTCACGGACTTTGAGGATAAATGTGAGGGAAATGTGGTTCACTCTTGGCACCCCCCCCCCGAAGTGATTTCCCCACAGTGCTGAGGGTGCGGAGATGCCCAGGTCTTCACCTTCCCGGGCGAGAGAAGCTCTGAAGCCACCGCCCCCGGCTTCCCCTCCTGTCTCTGGTGACCTTCTTGCCCAGACAGCGGCCGTGCCAGCGAGGCGGGTCTCCCGGTGCGTGGCACGGACCCCAAAGCCACGAAAAGCCCCTGCATTTTCCACACAGACCCACAATTTTCATTCGTGCATCAATAAGTCAATCAACACACACTCCCCACAGATGAGAGCAGGAAAGAAAATCCCTGTGTAGACAATGGAAGCCGCCACTGCGCTTGGCAGGCAGCTTTTGTGCTCAGTCTTAAAAAGCCATTCTTTCTTTTAAAAATTGTCATTTTTATTCCCTTCTCCTGGCTCCTCCTCCCCATACCCGTTGGTCTCCTTCCGATTTGCAAAAGATCCATTCTCCTTGCCTTTTCTATTTTCTACCTTTCATTTTCCTCTTCGATCCGTTGGTGCTTTGGGTCTCTCTCCCTAGAAGACAATCCTCTCGATATTTAAGCTTTGCCTCTCATTTACTTCACTTAACAGTGTAGCTCCAAGCTGCACCCGTTTTCCTACAAACGACTTAAGTTTATTATTCTTCGCAGCTGCATAGTACTCCGCTGTGTGTGGAGAATGCACGTGCTGGTTAAGAATGGGTCTCTTGCACAGGTGTGGATTGTGGTAGGCTCTGAACAATAGTGTCTCTCTTTCTCTGTGTCTTGCTTTGTTTTCTCTCTCTCTTCCTGTGGATAAACAAGAAACAGAAGCACTTGATCAAATAAGCAAGTGTTATGGGCTTGGAAATATTCTGTTTACTCTCTCAGACTCTTGTTAATTTTCCAGAAAAATCGGCTCATGCCTGTCATCGCAGCACGCAGGAGGCTGAGTCAGGAGGGTTGCTGTGAGTTCCAGGCTGAGCTCGGGGAAAAATAGATAAATAAATAAATAAATAATATGAAATAAATAATAAATAATAGATAGAGACACAGACAATTCTTTATTATAATAAATAATAAATAAATAATAAATAATAATAAATAAATGTATAAAACAGGGGCTGGGGGCTGGGGATAGAGCTCGGGCAAACTTGAGCACTAATCAAACAAAGGGCAGTTAAGTTAATTGAAGGCGGAAAGTTGATAATGATTGGAATCAATGGGTCGGAGGCGATCCGGGTCTGGGAGAAGAAGCTGCCGTCTGAATTTCTCCAGAGATCCGCTCCCGACAGCGCAGGACAGAATCCAGATTATCTTCCCGAACATAGCGAGGAGCATACGTTACCCGGGCTTGTCGGGGTCACGGTTCTATTTCCGTTGATCCAGTCTGGTGAAGTCATTAATTATATGTATATTATATATATATCCACCCACCCAGACATATATATATCTATAGATATATAGATATCTATATCTAGATATATAGATATCTATACATAGATAGATAATGTGATTAAACATATTAATACAATATTTATAATAATTATATTTTATAATATCATTATAATTATAATATTTCATAACATAATTGCAACAATTATAATATGTTATGATACAATATTTATAATTATGATATTTATATAACATATCTTATAGTGTTTATATTTATTATAGTATTTATATATTATATTTAATATTGATATATTAATTTATGTTTTATTAATATTATTGGTGCTATTATTAATGTATGATTATATTTATGATCGTTAATATTAAAGTGTATTAAATATTTTTCACGAAGGATTTTATACCCCAGCCAAAGAATCAATAGGCAAACAGCCAGACTCCCCGGGGAGCCGTTAGGAGGCTCCGGGGGTGTTGAGTCCGCTGAGCAGTCGCTGCTGCAGGAGGCGAGCCTTGGGGGACCCGCGGGCCGTCGGGGCGCAGCCGGGGCGGCCGGGCGCGCGGGCCGGGGAGGCAGAGTCGGGCTGCACGCGGCCGGGCGCCCACCGTGGCCCCGTTGGCACTTCAGCCGACGGCTTCTCTCTGGCTTGTTTTTCCTCCTCCAGGTTTTGCAGCAAGTACATCTTGGCAGGATTTCTGTAGCAGGCGCGTAGGTGTCTCACCACGTGTCCGCCTGCCTGTCCGTCTGTCCGTCTGTCTGTCTGTCCGTCTGTCTGTCAGTCACTCTGTCCGTCTGTCTCTCTGCCTGTCGATCCCACAGACCACCCGTCCACTCATCTGTCATGCCATCTGCCTGTGTATCCATCCAACGACCTATCGATCAACTACGCATCAATAACCTGTCAATCGTCAATCTGTCTATCGTGTACCTTCCAGTCCGATCTCTCTTCCTGTCTGTCTGTCTGGCCGTCTGTCTGTACGCCCGTCTCCGGGTGTTTCCTGACCCACCCCCACCTATCCTCCTGTCTGTCTGTTTATCCGCGTAGCCATCCACCCCTGCAGGAATCTATCGCTGCATCTCTGCGTGTGCGTATTGATCCATGTATCCTGCATCGACCAGTCCATCATCACTCATCCATCCGTCATGCATTGATCTACCTGCCGCTCTAGGTTTTTCTGTCTAGGTCCCTATCTATCCGTCCACCTGGCCATCTCTGTATCATCTATCTATCTTTCCATCTGTGTATCTATTTATCTATCATCTATCTAGTCTACCTACCTATCATCTATTTATCTATCTGCCTTTCTCTTTCTATTTATCTGTGTACCTACGTATCTCTCCATCCTCCTCGCCATCTATCTCTTTTTATCTAATCCATCTAATTATCATCTATCTATCTGTCCGTCTGTCTGTCTGTCTATATGTCCGTCTATCTATGTATCTATCTATGTGCTATGTATCTATGTGTCTGTCTATCCATCTGTCTGTCTGTCTGTCTGTCTATCCATCTATGTATCTGTCTGTCTATCTATCTATCCATCTAGGTATCTATGTATATCTATCTGTCTGTTTACCTGTGTATCTATCTATCTATCTGTCTACCTGTATATCTATTTATCTACCTACCTACCTATCTATCTATCTATCTGTGTTTCTACCTGTACATCTATTTATCTGTCTATCTGTCTGTCTGTCTACCTGTGTATCTATTTATCTATTTATCTATCTATCTATCTACCTATCTGTCTGTCTGTCTGTCTACCTGTGTATCTATCTATCTATCTATCTATCTACCTATCTGTCTGTCTGTCTGTCTGTCTACCTGTGTATCTATTTATCTACCTACCTATCTATCTATCTATGTATTGATCTATCTGTCTGTCTACCTGTACATCTATTTATCTATCTAACTATCTGTCTGTCTGTCTACCTGTGTATCTGTTTATCTATCTATCTATCTGTCTACCTGTCTATCATGTATCTATCTGTCTGTCTGTCTATGTATCATCTATCTATGTACATCTATCTATGTGTCTATCTATATCTATCTGTGTCTCTATCTGTATCTATCTGTGTGTCTATATCTATCTATATCTATCTGTCTGTCTGTATATCTGTCTGTCTGCCTATCGATCTGTCTGTCTGTCTATGTATCATCTATCTATCTATATCTATCTATGTGTCTATGTATATCTATCTGTGTCTCTATCTGTATCTATGTGTGTGTCTATCTATATCTATCTATCTCTATCTGTCTGTCTGTATATCTGTCTGTCTGCCTATCCATGTGTCTGTCTGTCTGTCTCTCTCTCTGTTGTTGCCAAATTTCATCAAGTGGTTGTAAACAGAAAAAAAAGAAAAGCAAGGTCTTTCTCGAGATCCCCAAGTCTTTCTGATCAGGATCATTTCGCCTCATGGTTATTTCGGGTAAACTCTTGACGGTTCCTTCCCATGTTCCGAAGTATTGATCCTGAGAGCCGAGCACTTGACTGGGTGATCGGAGTGACGCAGATACGCGTTTCGGACCCGCGTGTGCCCCCAGCCGGGGAGACGCAGCTCTGGGCACCATGAGCGCCCTTGGGGGAGTTGGCAGAACTTCAGATTAGTTCTGCTTCTCTGTGGTCTTCGCCAGACCTCACCAGCCAGCACGGTATAAATTTCTGAATTTAGGGCTGAATTTATGTGGGAATAAAATAGACAAAATTCCCAATTTTAAGAATAAGTGCAATTTTTAAATAGATGACTCTCATATTCACACGCACGCACACACACACACACACACACACACACACGATATTTTAAACATTCGCTGTAAGATTTCTTTAAGCCAATACGTAACTGGGCCAGTTATTAAAGTTATGAGCTTGTTTTGGTTGGAAAAACATCACGCCTACCTGCACATGCTGGAGTTGTACCTGGCTTTTTCCTTTGCTTGTTTGTTTCTTTTATTTGGATTTTTCGCCCGATTTTGCCCTGTGGACTTCCTATTCCACAACGTCTCTTATTAGAGAGTCGGGTGCTTTGCTGGTCCAGACGTTTTTTTTCTTCTTTTTCGCAGGCTCTGTGAAAGTAAAATCCATACAAAATTGCAGAAAGGTGACATAGTCGCATTTGTTTTCGTGGCTGCAAACAACGTTGAGGGGCGTTTGTTTTAGAATTCTGGGGTATGTGTGTGTGTTTGTGCGTGCTGTGTATTTCTGCGTGTGCGCACCTGTGCGTATAGAATAACGTGGTAGAATAAACTTGCAGGAGGGAGCTAGTTCTGCGTGCACCGTGCAGTCTTCACAAGCTTCTCATATGAGCGACGAGCCGCGCGTTTAGTTCTGTCTGTCCCTCGGGGATCAAACATCAGGCATCGTGTATGTTTTAGCTTCGGACAAACACGTGTGCGCATGTGTCCACGTGCATGTAGGTATGTGCGTGTGTCTGCGGGGCTGCACGCGTGTGAGGGTGTAGAGCGGGATCCCACAAAAGGAAAACGTCCCGCAGGAGCAGAGAGAGGGAAACGCGAAGTCACAGCCGCCCAGGCCGAGCTGGAAGGTGCGGCGGCCCCCAGCATGGAGCCCGGTCCGGTGCCTGAGAGGCCGGCCTTCTTCACGGACGTGTCGCTGGTCTCGCACCTGCAGGTCTGTTCCAGAAAGCCATCATCCAGAGCGGCACGGCGCTGTCCAGCTGGGCCGTCAACTACCAGCCGGCCAAGTACACGCGCATGCTGGCCGACAAGGTGGGCTGCAACATGCTGGACACCAGCGACATGGTGGAGTGTCTGCGCGGCAAGAGCCCCAAGGAGCTCATCCAGCAGGCCATCACGCCGGCCACCTACCACATCGCCTTCGGGCCCGTCATCGACGGCGACGTCATCCCCGACGACCCCCAGATCCTGATGGAGCAGGGCGAGTTCCTCAACTACGACATCATGCTGGGCGTCAACCAGGGCGAGGGCCTCAAGTTCGTGGACGGCATCGTGGACAACGAGGACGGCGTCACGCCCAACGACTTCGACTTCTCCGTCTCCAACTTCGTGGACAACCTCTACGGCTACCCCGAGGGCAAGGACACGCTGCGGGAGACCATCAAGTTCATGTACACCGACTGGGCCGACAAGGAGAACCCCGAGACGCGCCGCAAGACGCTGGTGGCCCTCTTCACCGACCACCAGTGGGTGGCGCCGGCCGTGGCCACCGCCGACCTGCACGCCCAGTACGGCTCGCCCACCTACTTCTACGCCTTCTACCACCACTGCCAGAGCGAGATGAAGCCCAGCTGGGCCGACTCGGCCCACGGCGACGAGGTGCCCTACGTCTTCGGCATCCCCATGATCGGGCCCACCGAGCTCTTCAGCTGCAACTTCTCCAAGAACGACGTCATGCTCAGCGCCGTGGTCATGACCTACTGGACCAACTTCGCCAAGACCGGGTAGGTGCCCACGGGCTCCCCCAGGGGCCGCCCAGGGGCTCCCGCACGGGCTCCCCCACAGGGTCCCCCTGGGGCGTCCCAGGGGCTCCCCCACGGGCTCCCCCACGGGGTCGCCCAAGGGCTCCCAAGGGGCTCCCCCACGGGGTCCCCCTGGGGCTCCCCCAGGGGCTCCTCACAGGCTCCCCCACAGGCTCCCCCACGGGCTCCCCCAGGGGCGTTCCAGGGGCTCCCCCACGGGGTCCCCCACGGGTTCCCCCAGGGGCTCCCCAGGGGCTTCCCCATGGGGTTCCCCAGGGGCTACCCCACGGGCTCCCCCAGGGGCGTCCCAGGGGCTCCCCCACGGGGTCCCCCACGGGGTCCCCCTGGGGCTCCCCCACAGGCTCCCCCACGGGTTCCCCCAGGGGCTCCCCAGGGGCTTCCCCATGGGGTTCCCCAGGGGCTCCCCCACGGACTCCCCCAGAGGCTCCCCAGGGGCTCCCCTACAGGCTCCCCCACGGGATCCCCCAGGGGCTTCCCCCAGGGGCTGTCCCAGGGGCTCCCCTACAGGCTCCCCCACGGGGCCCCCCAGGGGCTCCCCCATTGACTCTCCCAGGGGCTCCCCCATGAGCTCCCCCACGGGGTCCCCCAGGGGCTCCCCTACAGGCTCCCCCACGGAGACCCCAGGGTCTCCCCAGGGGCTCCCCCACCGGCACCCCCATGGAATCCCCAGGGACTGCCCCATGGGGTCCCCCATGGACTCCCCCAGGGGCTCCCACAGGAGCTGCCCCAGGGGCTCCGGGGCCTAGAGGCCAGCAGGTGACTCACCCCTTACTTTCCTTCCTTCTTTTTTCTTTCTTTCTTCGTTTCTTTTTCTTTTTCTTTCTTTCTTTTCTCTTCCTTCCATCTTTCTTCTCTTTCACCTTTCTTCTCTTTTCTTCCTGCCTTTCTTCATTCTTTCTTTCCTTGTTTCTCTCTTTCTTTCCATCATTGTCTCTTTCTTTCTTTCATCTTCCTTTCTTTTTTCTTCCTGCCTGGCTTCTTCTTTTTCTTTCTTTCTTTCGTCCTTTTCTTTCTTTGAAATTAGGTCTCACTTTATACTTCAGGCTGGTCCTCAGCTCGGCCTTCCACTCACAGCAATCCTCCTGCCTCTGCCTCCCCAGCGCCGACGTGACAGGCGTGAGCCACCACGCCCGGCCTGCGGTGTGCGGCACCGATGGCTGGGGGCCGGGAGTCTCCACACGCGGCATTGCTGTGTGTTGTGATTGGGCATCAAACCCAGGATCTTGCACTTGTAAGACGGGTGCCAGAACCCTGAGCTAAATCCTCAGCCCAACGTCTTATTTTACAAAACCCGGACATGTATGAAAACCCTTTTTATTTTTTATTTATTTATTTCTATTTTTCGCAGAACCAGGACTGTGAGTATATTAGGCAGATGTGCTAACGCTCAGCGATATAGTCAATCTGCAAATCTTTCTCTTTATTTTTTTACTCTTAAATAATTTTTTGTTCCAAGATTTTTTTTTTTAATTTGACAAATAGTCTGCGATTGATAATTCTGGATGATGAAAGGTTGGCATATATATTCGAATGTTCCCTACAGAGCCGGCCCTGGTTTCGAGCCTAATTATGACCCTATTTCATTGGAGAAATAATAGGATTAGTGAGACATAAATACCACCTTGGAAACTGAATTCAATGAGTGCTCATAAAAATAAACAATATTTCTAATACATACATATATGTATCTATCCATATATTCATGGATAGATCACATATACGTCTTATGTATACTTGATATGTATGTATACACACGTGTACATATATAAAGATATGTGCATGTGGACATAGATATTAGCATACTATTTGCATGGAACATACACCATCTCTAGCAAATCTTCAATCATTGCTAGATGAGTTTTAAAACTTAGCACAGGCTCAATGGTGTCTGATAACTTTCATCTCTTACTGTCAGAGGACATGAAAAAGAGAAGATCTATGTGAGCTCAGTATTCACAAGTCTCCAAATATTCCTCACATACTGTTGGGTTTTTGTTTTTTGTTTTTTTTTTAATTCAAGTCTTTATTAGTACATTGCATATACACATGATTACACTCCACAGTGGGGATTTTTACCAGTATAAGACACAACTTAATTCTAATTTATTCCCAAAGCCCTACCCACCCTACCACTCCCTATATACATACAATTCGTTTCCTTTCTTTTTGTTATAATCTCATTATTTTCCCCCGTCACCCTATTTCACTTTGAGTATTTTCTATTTCACAATATATAACATACAATGCTAGGACTCATTTACATCTTTATTTTCTCATACCAGAGAAAAGATGCGATATGTACCTATCTGTGCCCTATTTATTTCACTTATGAGGATATCCTGAAGGTATGTCCATTTAAGTAGAAATGATTCAAACTTATCATTTTTTAGGGCAGAGTAATACTCCATTCTGTGGAAGATCCACATACTCTGTTTCGATCACTAGATGGGGATATTTCAGACTGAAAAAACTAAGTACATGTTTAGGGACGGAGAGAGACAGGGACAGACAGGAATTGGCTGAAAGGGATGTACATCTCCCTAAATGAAAAGTATCTGATATTTATCGGTATATTTATATGCAAATCAATGCATATAGTTGTGATTATGTATGTACATATATGCATTTAGGCATATATATAATTTACTGGTCTCAGCGTAGCAGGAAAGAGAAAATTAGCAAAAGAAACCTTTGCAATATGTACAGTGATTCTGACTGTGGTCTCCCGCTTTTTTCTCTTATACTTTCCTCTTTCTTGACAAACAGAGGTTCAATAAAGGGGTCGTAGAGTACACAGGGGTGTGGACTGAGCTCCGTGGCGCCACGCCTGCCTCACGAGTGCAAGGTCCTGTGTTTGATTCTTGCTACTGAAAAAGAAAAAAAAAAAGGAATGGAGTACACATCATCATCGCATCCAACATGGAGAGTTTGTACCAGAATATGACACGACTCGATTCTCATTTTTCCCCTTCTCCCACCCACCCTGCAACCCCTACCTCCTATCTACATAAGCTTTGTTTCCTTTTTTCTTTATTACTATCACATTCTTTTCCTCCTCATTATTTAGCCCTGCAACCTCTTTCCTTTTATATATTTTCTTTTAGACAATTCGGTTGCTTTTTTTTTTTTTTTTTAAAGGAACTTGCTATATACCGAAAATGTGGCCCTCTCTCTGTATAGCTCAGCCTGGCCTTGAACTCGCGGAGATCCTCCTGATTCAGCTTCCCAAGGGCTGGAATGACAGATTTGTGCCACCTGAAAGTAGTCCAGTGTATCTTAATTGGAGGGGACTCCAAAGTGAACCCTACATATGTAGGAAGGCAGGTCCGTGTCTGATTTTACCAAGGAACTGAATCATGCAAACCGGACCCAGGTTAGAATTGCGTTATTTGAAAAAAAGGGAAGATCTACATGGCAGGGTCCTCACATGCTCCCCAGGAACATTCTGGGTTCCCCATATGAGAATCCACCTCTGCCACGGACTTCCGGTGTGAACAGCTGTACACTTCCGGTGTGAACAGCTGTACACTTCCGGTGTGAAAGCTGTACACTTCCGGTGTGCACAGCCATACACTTCCGGTGTCAACCGCGACACGCTTCCAGTACCAACAGCTATACACTTCCAGTGTCAACAGCTATGTACTTCCTGGGTCAACAATTATGTATTTCCTTTATCAATAGCCATATACTTCCTTTCACTTTGGTCTTTTACTTTTTGAAAATGAGCTTTATAGTACTTATTGAAATGAGAATTTATGATTCAGTCTTCTTACTTTTTCATGTAATGACCACTATAAAAAAAAAAAAGGATTGAAATCCAAAACACGTTGAGCAAATTCTCATTAGTTCTTTCTGATGAGTCAAGTCCCTGAGAACAGGAAGGAAATTAGAAATGATGGATGGATGGAAAGAGGGTTGAAAATAAGTTAAAAAGACAAGGAAAGAAAGAAAAACAGAGGGAAGCAGAAATCTGAGTTGTTTGGAAGGAGGTAGATGAAAGATGACAGTTTTTCTTTTTCGTGGAGGTCAGCGGTTACTTACAGAAGCACTAGATATTAATGACCTTAAACCCATGGAAAATTCAGAAATGGGAATATCATACCTTGGGAGCCAATAAAAGTAGCACTTATTTGGATTTATTTTCGACTTGGTTTCCAGGAGTACGATCTTGGTATTGTCAGCGACTTCTCTCTTTGGATCACTTTTCATGGCAGGTACCCTTTAGAATTCGCTGGTTTCGTATAATGAATTTATATCCAGGGAATGCAACATCCGTGAGAGCAAAACAGACCCCCAAAATACCTGACAGGGAACGGCAGGCTACGTTTGATTAATTTGTGTTAGTCGCCTGATTGCGTTCTTTACACGAACTTGGCGCACGCATGTACCAGATTTTAATTCTCTTTACCACCTTCTCCTTTGCCCCTTGTCTTGTGGAAGAAATATTATTTTCTGTTTTCATTTATTTGGCCTTTATTTTTCTTTAAAAACTACTTGTACTTTGAGTTCCTCAAACAAGAAAAAAAAAAAAAAAACCTTGTGATATTTAAGCTGCGTCTCTGATTTACTGCACTTAATATCATAGTGTCAAGGTGAAACCCATTTGCCTTCAAACGCCCAGAGTTCTTTAAAAACTGAGCGACCTTCCGGCGCCACCTAATGTCTGGGAAGAGGTACTGAAGCCCTTCCACACTCGCCACGAAGTTAACTTCTGCATGGCGTGTAAATTTTAAGAAATTTTTTTTATTTCACAAGGCATTTGACGAAGGATCATGGATTTTTTTTTTTTTACTGAGATCATAATGTGCATCTCCAACAAACGAAATGAACCACAATCTTTAGATATGCATTTGAGTCTCGAGGTGATATATATTCAGCATCTTTTTTTTAAATTGAAATCTTGATTGGCACATTAAATATACACGTCATGATTGCACTCCACAATGGGGATTTTTACCAGTATAAGACAGAACGTAATTCTCATTTTTCCCCATAGCCCTACCCACCCTACCACCCCCCATATACATAAAATTTGTTTCCTTGCTTTTTTCTAATAATCTCATTATTTTCCCCACTTCATACCCTTTCACTTTGAGTATTTTCTATTTCAGAATTTTTACACAAAATAGGGCAGGCACAAGGCTGTAAAATAGGGAGAAAGCTACGCATTGAGTTTCTTTTGCAGGAAGACAAAGTCACGTTTGTCCCTTTGCAATGTTCGCTGCTAAAAGCTTTCACTTTGCTGGGGAGGATCTATAGCATTTTCTGTGCTGGATTAAAGTCTTAAAAACAAAATAAACAACCAAAACTAATAGCAAAGCTAACAACACAGAGACCCCACTGGGTTTGGAATTTTTCTCGAGAGACGTGGCTGAGGTTCTTATGGTGTTTGAGAGGTTATGTAGGTTCGCGAGTTCCGAGTCTCCAAGAATTTTAATAAGAAGCTGCAATGGAACCGGAGCTGGTTTTATCTGGATGCTCCAAACCCAGAGCTCTACTCTTGCAGGAGAAAATCAATGTATTTCTTTACTGTTGCGATAGAGACTGTATTCCTTGCAAACGTAGCCCGAGCGCCAACGCGCGCAGAACAGTCTTTTCTATCTCGAGTCCCAGCGATTAATGCGACATCTGTGTGGAAAAAGATCCAACTCCATAAAACCGGTCAGGGACAGAATCTCGAGGGTCCTCACCCTCTTTCTTTTTAGATAATATGTGATGTGAGGACATGTGTGCAGCACATAGTGACCATAACCGTCCTGGACAAAGCCCCCGGGGGTGCGTGCACACCTCTGTGACCTCAGCGCCCTGGGAGGCTGAGGCAGGAGGATGCTGAGATCCTACCCAACCCGACCAGCTTGACCATGTCGGGGAAACAGTGGATCAAAATAAAAGTGAAATAATCAAATAAACAGGCAGCAAAAACAAAAAAATTTTTTTAAATAAACCACTGAGTGTATTTGCAATTTGCAATTTGCAATTGCAGAACATTTTTCGCTACTCCCTCTGTCGGCCCCCCCCTTTCTTTCCTCATTTTTTTCCCCAGTGACTAGGAGCTGAACTCAAAGTCTTCACTCACGTTGCTAGCCCTTATTATTTTCTTCCTGCCTTTTTCTTTAAAAATTTTTTTTAAAAAATCTTGATACAGAGATTTCATAATCACTAAATTTCAGAGACTAGATTCTGAGCCCTGTGGCTCCGCCGTCCGAGAACGTTATGAGCATATCTCACCATGCACGTATTATCCATTCAAAATTCAGACCCATGCTGTTTATTTAAAAAGTAATTCTTATTTTTTCCTCTATATTCGTCCCTCCATCCAATCTATCTGTTCATCTATACGTCTATCAATCATCTATCCATCTATCATTTATCAATCACCTGTCTATCTTCCTTCTTCGTTGATTCCATCTTTCCTTTCTTCTTTCCTTTTGTTCTTTCAATTCTCAGGTTTAAACAACCCCACACTCTAGCTAATGTGCTTACTCCCAAAGGCTATGAAATCCTGAAAAACTCCCTTAAAGTTTGTCATCGTCTTTTATCTTTGTTAAAGATAAATTGGCTTATTCAAACAATAATAATAATAATAATAATAATAATAATAAATATAATGAGCATGCCGGAACCCCAAACTGAGGATTAGCTTTTGTTGGAAGATTACTTTTTAAAAAAAAAAAAATGTTTATTTTTCTTAGTGCGCGTTCACCATGCATGATGACCGTGCTTTTCAAGAAAGATTGTCGCACATATGTATAACACATCTTCATTGTCCTTCCCTCCCCCCGCCCTGCCTCAATCTCTTGAGCTCTTTTCCGGTTGTCAAAGATATCTGTCCCTGTTACTTATTATCTCCATTTTATATTGCTCTCTATTTAACTTCTGGTTTCCTCACAGAATGGGTACTGTGCGATATATAAGCATATTTGTTGGATTTATTTCACTCAGTATCGTGAACTCAAAATGCCTCCATTTTCCTACACGTGACGAATTTACCCTTGTTTATGACAGCATAGTATTCCATGCTGTATAAATACTATATGTTCTTGATCCATTCATCTTTTGATTCACATATAGACTGCTTCAAATATTTAGTTTTTATGAGTTCTGCTGCTATAAATATAATTATGCATTAATCACCCTAATGTGATAGCCTTATGTCTTTTGGGAAGAAAATACCCGAAAAGAAATATCTTGTTAAAATAAATTTTCTAGATGTAGTTTTATGGGTTTTTTTTTAAATTTTTTTTAGAAATACCCATATTGGTGTTGACAGTGCCTGTAGTAGTTTACAATACTACTAACACTGTGTAGTGGTGCTTTTCTCCGCAGTGTGAACGTTTTTCTGTTATTACGTGATTTTTTTTCTCTCTGCCTCTGTCTCTCTCTCCGTGTTGGTCGTCAAGATGGAACTTGGGACCTTGAGCTTGAGGCAGGCGTTAGAACCACTGAGCTAATCCCCCATCCCCTTGATTTCTCTTTTTATTCCTTTTTTTTTAAAGACAGACTCACATGTTGGTCAGGCTGGATTTGAACCCGCCACGTAGCCCAGCTGGGTTTGAATGCACAACGATCGTCCTGTCTCAGCTTCCCGAGTGCTAGCATTGCAGGCCTGCAGCACGACTCCCAACGAATTATTTATTTTTTGGATGACGACCATTCTTTCTGGAGTGAGACGGAATCTCTCCTGCTCCTGTAGTTTGCGTTTCTCTCCTGGCCAGAGGTGCTGGCCGTGTTTCAACGAGTCAGTGGGCCATTTGTAATTCTTCTGGGGGATGGTTAAACAGGGAGGGGAGACAGGGCAAAAAGAATCACAGTCAAAACGGCAGAAGAGGGTTGCGTGGAAGCAGGCGGTATCTGCTTGGATACATCCTGCTCATTGGTGAAAATGCAGCAAAGTGGATCCCAGCGGCGGTGACGTGTGTGAGCTTCGCGGTCTCCCTCGATGTGTACGGAAGCCTGTTGACCTTCCTGTCTCTCGTTCTTCTGCCTTGTCCATCCCTAGGGACCCCAACCAGCCGGTTCCCCAAGACACCAAGTTCATCCACACCAAACCCAACCGCTTCGAGGAGGTGGCGTGGTCCAAGTACAACCCCAAGGACCAGCTCTACCTGCACATCGGCCTGAAGCCCAGGGTCCGGGACCACTACCGGGCCACCAAAGTGGCTTTCTGGCTGGAGCTGGTTCCCCACCTGCACAACCTGAACGAGATCTTCCAGTACGTCTCCACCACCACCAAGGTGCCCCCTCCGGAGATGACATCCTTCCCTTACGGGACCCGCCGCTCTCCAGCCAAGATCTGGCCGACGACCAAGCGCCCGGCCATCACCCCGGCCAACAACCCCAAACACTCCAAGGACTCCTCCAAGCCCGGCCCCGAGGACACCACCGTCCTCATCGAGACCAAGAGGGATTACTCCACCGAGCTGAGCGTCACCATCGCGGTGGGCGCCTCGCTGCTCTTCCTCAACATCTTGGCCTTCGCCGCCCTCTACTACAAGAAGGACAAGAGGCGCCACGAGACGCACAGGAGGCCCAGCCCGCAGAGGAACGCCGCCAACGACATCGCGCACATCCAGAGCGAGGAGATGATGTCCCTGCAGATGAAGCAGCTGGAGCACGACCACGAGTGCGAGTCCCTGCAGGCCCACGACACCCTGAGGCTCACCTGCCCCCCAGACTACACCCTCACGCTGCGCCGCTCGCCCGACGACATCCCGCTCATGACGCCCAACACCATCACCATGATCCCCAACACACTGACGGGCATGCAGCCGTTGCACAGTTTCAACACCTTCAGTGGGGGACAGAACAGTACGAATCTACCACACGGACACTCGACCACCCGAGTATAGCTGCGAGGTTCTCTTCTCACCGTGCTACTCTACAGCCCGCCTTCCTCCTGCTTCCTCTCTCTCTCTCTCTCTCTTCCTTTCTCTCTGTCTCTCTCTCTCTTCCTTTCTTTCTCTCTCTCTCTCTTTCTTTCTTTCTTTCTTCCTTTCCTTCCCTCCGGCTTTCTCCTTCAGCCACAGACGCACATCAAGAGACAGAGAAAGACAAACCTCTCCACACGGGAGAAGCGTCTCACCTCGCCCATCTGGGACGGCCACCATGACACTTGGCAGAAACGACAGGACGTCCTGCCCCCCGCCCACCCTCCTCGTCCGTCCGTGTCCCCCTGAACTAGAAGATGTACGTCTTCTCACCCTACGAAATGTGAAAAGCTGACATTTCTCGGGCCGTCCTGTGTTCAGGTCTCTCGCTTGCCCCGAAAGACCTCCGTCGCCTCCGGAATCGCTCCACACCGGGGCTGAGGTCTCTCCACCGCAGACCACGAGGACTTCACCATCTGGAACCCAGCCAGGGACATCTACTTTTTTTTATTTTAAAAAAAAATTACAATTAAAAAAAAAAAAAGGAGTTCTTTATGTGCCATACCATGGATGTTCCCGTGGAAGCAAGCAAGCATCTATGGTTCTTTTTTTTAACCCAGCATACATAAAGAGAGAAGGAAAAAGAACCACAACAACAACAACAAAAGAAAAAAGTAGAATTTTATTATTAAAATAAAAGACTTGACTATGCAGAAAAAAAAAAACCTATAGTATTCTGTGTAAAGAGCTGTTTTGCCAGCCTGAACTATATTTAAGAAACTGTAAAAATTTAAAAAAAAGAAACTGTATATAGCTGCAAATTTAAACAACAACAACCACAAACAGAGAGGGAACAAAAGAAAAAAAAGCTTTTATTGATGTTTTCAGTTTGAAAGAGCTTTTAGCAAGATTGTGATTTCTTTTCCCATTGTGTTCTGAATGTATATAAATATAAATATAAATATATATATATATATACATTAGTCATATCACCTGATTTCTCCCCCCAGCAAAAAGAAGCGAATCCGCAGCAATGCAAAGCTTTTGTTTTTCATGATCTGTAGTTTTATATACACGGATACACACACATACATGTACATACACATGTGTGTGCCCACACATGTACATACATGTGCGTGCATGCACGTGTGTGTGCGTGTAAAAAAGACATGGGATTTGGCATTTTTCTGACTCATTTCGTTGGTGAGAGGGGCTGACATTGTACGGGAGCAAACACCCGAGCTCTCTGAATCATCTCTGGGTGTGCGGAGGTTCAGGGA